>JAZFAU010000208.1:0-322500 GCA_037178615.1 Dione vanillae
AATCATAAAAATATTTAATAAAAATAGCATTCTCTCTCGCCAAACGATTGTTCTTTGTAATGGTCTTTGGGTAGCGGAAAATTTGTAAAAATCTCCCTACAGAAATGCTTACAACGATATAAGTTGTATAAAAGCATATAAGAATTTCAACGCGGCGTGATGTAGAACGCATGGCTCAGTGGTGAGAGCGCCTACACGGTTCGCAGGAGGGCGCGGGTTCGAGTCCCGCTGCGTTCAAATTTTTATATGTTTTCTTTAAGTATTTTTTCTATCCTCAGTGTGGATTAACACTTTAAAAATCATAAAAATATTTAATAAAAATAGCATTCTCTCTCGCCAAACGATTGTTCTTTGTAATGGTCTTTGGGTAGCGGAAATTTGTAAAAATCTCCCTACAGAAATGCTTACAACGATATAAGTTGTATAAAAGCATATAAGAATTTCAACGCGGCGTGATGTAGAACGCATGGCTCAGTGGTGAGAGCGCCTGCACGGTTCGCAGGAGGGCGCGGGTTCGAGTCCCGCTGCGTTCAAATTTTTATATGTTTTCTTTAAGTATTTTTTCTATCCTCAGTGTGGATTAACACTTTAAAAATCATAAAAATATTTAATAAAAATAGCATTCTCTCTCGCCAAACGATTGTTCTTTGTAATGGTAAATCATAAAAATATATAAACATTTACTTACATAATCTAATTTACGTAACATAATTGTATGGTAACCTGATTTCGGTAATAGTCAAGACGTTTACGCAACGAATCTGCATTATATAGGAACCGGCTGCAATGCCTTTAGATGCAACTAGCTATTGATAAGAATATCTATGCGCTTGATATGTCACTGACCATTTATTACTAGACACTTTAACTTTGCAAAGCTTCGTTTTTAAAGAATGTTATACTAAAAATACTTATTAAGATTAACATTTAACTATCAATATTTATTTATGTGTAATTTAAACTAACGATAATTAATACTTAATTATTAACTATTTTTTTAATAAACTAAAAGAAAAGAATTCAATTACGAATGAGTTAAAATTAGTATTTTACCTTTGTGTCATATTGATTTAATAAAACTTTTATATAAGATAACATTCTATTAAATATTACTGTATATATTTATAATACAAAGTCGACTAAGGGAGACGCAATATGGAGGAATTCGACTTAGATAGATTTTGGTTTGACATAACGAGACTTTGCATGAGATACGTTCTTATAAATTTGGAGCTATACAGGTAAAATAAAATATTCAATAAAAAATTTAAAATCGATAACTTATTTTTGTGTAAACAATAGCAGTGGTTGTAATATTACTATTTAGTTCGAGATACAAAGGTCCAATTTAATTTTTTTCGAGTTATGGTGGAAATATATATATGTGCCCAAATGGAACTAGCAGGGACTCTCAGATTAGTTAAACTAATACAGGGTTGAAATTTCGAGTAACAGATAATTTTGGTGTTTAAAAAATGAATTAAAACATTTTATCGAGAATAGCAGATCTTTGCTTTATCGAAGTTCGACTGAACGAGGTTCTATTGTATTTAATTAATAGCAAAAACAATATAGTGACAAACATTAAATGTACACCAATCTTCATATTTATTTATTTTCTACTCAACATTTTATAGCTATACATTTTCTCTCGTAAAACTATGTGCCTACCCTACTCTTTCCCTACAAAGAACCAATACATACATAGTGAGTTAAACTCTATTAAATAAATAATGTAAAATAAGTAAAAATAAAAAACAATACTTTATCTCGTACAACTTTAATATCTTCATACAAATTTAGTTATTATCTTAAATTTAGATATGTCTTTGGATTTTATACAATATTTGTCATATAAATAATAAAATAAACTAATACTCATATATTATGTATTTATAATATAATAAATATATATCTTTTCAGTTACTTAACATTAAAACTATTCATCAACAGCATAGCCTAAAGTCCTCATATCTTCATCAAACTGCTTATTTTTGTACTGTTTTATTTTATTTAGCCATTCTCTTACAGAGACTGGTTGGCGGCGACCGCCGTATCTCGTTGGTAGACATTCAGGGTCTATATACCTTTGAAGAAATATTTTAATAATATTTAATATTTTATTAATAGCTTAATATATATGTGTATATATATATATATATATATATATATATATATATATATATATATATATATATATATATATATATATATATATATATATATATATATATATATATATATATATATATATATATATATATATATATATATATATATATATATATATATATATATATATATATATATATATATATTGTATAGTAGTGTATAATAACCACGCTCTGCTACCAGAAAATGTATATAGTATATAATGAATATAATGAACCGCGTTCTGCTACCAAAAAATATATATTGAATAGTGGGTAGGGGTCAGCAATTGTGGAAGCGTGCTGAAGTGGAGGTTATTTATTAATTATTTACTTTATAGTCGGTTTTAGGATAATAGAAATTGTACAGTACCTTATCTTCATAATTCACAACACAAGCACTGATTGTTCACGTGGAATGCTTCACTTGAGTCTTCTTCACTAGGGGTTACTTGCACTATTATCTTTTGTAGGTTTGTCTTTGTCAGGTTCAATATCAAGAGGGAATACACAAAAGGGAAATCAAATAAGGCTGAGGGAAAATCACACTGCTAATTAATATTAGATTCAGGAAGGACGTGCGCTCGCGTCGGCCGTCTCACGTGCCCCCTTTACTACTTCTCGACCACTACTACTAACTACTACTGGGCGACTACTGACCGCTCGCGCCGGGAGTTGGCACAAGACTTTGACGACAACCCGCGCGGGGGTCATCGCAGGGGGCGGCACAAATAGGAATAAACATAGCCCCCGCCCTAAACATCTAATGTTTACGAGAAAATGGGAAAACTAACTAATAGGTAGACGAACTAATTTGGTTAAGGCTCTCTTTAGGATACCTGTCGATGTCTTAACATCGACCACACGCACAACACTATCTTTACCAGGATAAATTTGGGAAATGCGACCACGTCGCCACTGTAAAGGGGGTAAATTATCATCTTTGATGAGGACTAGCTCGCCTACTGTTGGAGGATTCACTGGATCAGTCCACTTCTGCCTAGTCTGCAGAGTGTATAGGTACTCTAACTACCACCGCGACCAAAAATGTTGAGTTATCTGTTGCACCACTTGAAAACGGGTTAAACGATTAATTTTTACATTGTTATAGGGATACTCCGGCAAAGCACTAAGAGGTTGGCCAATCAAAAAATGACCAGGCGTCAAAACTTCTAGATCGTTAGGGTCATTAGATAAGGGACATAACGGCCGGGAATTTAATACCGCTTCAATTTTAGCAAAAATTGTAGTTAATTCCTCGAATGTTAAAGGAGTTTCACCAATCACTCTTTTAAGGTGGGTTTTCGCAGATTTAACGGCTGCTTCGAACAATCCTCCCCAATGAGGGCAGGCAGGTGGGTCAAATAACCAATTTATACCCCTTTTAGCGAGGGTATCACTAATATCAAGTTTATTTTTAACTAAAAAATCATAAACATCGCTTAAATAGTTCGAAGCTCCTATATAATTTCTACCGCAATCTGATCTTACTAAACTAGGGAGACCGCGACGGGAAACAAAACGAGAGAATGCAGCGATAAAGGCTTCGGTTGATAATTCTGAAACTACTTCAAGGTGGACTGCCTTTGTAGAAAGACACACGAAAACACAAAGGTAACTCTTTACTAATCTTTTATTTCTAAACACCTGGGTTTTGGTCAGGAATGGGCCGGCAAAATCTGTTCCAACACCATCAAAGGCACGGGTAGGAGTAACACGATCTCTAGGGAGTTCACCCATAGGAGGTTGAGATGTGGCAGTTTTAAGGCGATAACAATATCCAGAACTCACGGGATAATAAAGCTTGAAGAGCATTGGCTCCAGCATGACAATTTTCTACGTGGTAATGGGATATCAATAAGGTAACAAAATGACACCTTTTAGGAAGGAGTATAGGATGACGAGCATCGTAAGGAAGATTAGAGTTTCGTAAACGACCACCGACTCTGATGATTTCTTCCTTGTCAAGAAAGAGTGAGAGTCGTCTTAGGGAAGACCGCAAGGAAACGCCACGTTTTAACAAACTCAGCTCATCAGAAAAACAATAAGACTGTACTATTTTTACTAAATACAGGAGTGCATGCTTTCTTTCTTGGGTAGATAAAGATACAGATAGCTCAACGGGTAAGTTTCGGGTTTTATTTACAAATCTCAACATATAACAGGTCACACCAATTAATTTTGTAAAGGAACTAAAACGTTCAAGTAAGAATAATGGATCAGGTGCAGGTAAGGAAGTAGTGGTTAACAAACAACGAAGTCCGGGAAGATTAGGATCAGAATCAGTATTAGACTCTGCAACGGGCCACTGGGTGTGAGGAAGTAATAACCAGGTACAGGACCACCATAAATAAATTTTAAGTAAGGTTGATGCTGTTAATCCACGGGATGCACAATCGCTCGGATTCACATTACCAGGAATATGCCGCCACTCTAATTGAACTTCTGAGCAGGATATCTGGGAAACTCGATTGGCTTCAAAGGTTTGTAAGTTATGAGGAGGGGTCTTAAGCCAGGCCAACACAATTTTACTATCGGTCCAGGTAGTGATGGAGTCTAACTGGATTGACTTTCGTAATTCAGGGACAACATGATTAATTAATTTAGTAAGCAGGGTAGCACCAAGTAATTCTAATTTAGGTATAGTCAATCGGGTACGTATAGGGGCAACTTTAGTTTTAGAAATTAGGAGATGAACTGAACACTGGCCTGAAGGATTTTCTGCTCTTAAATACACTACTGCGGCAAAG
Source organism: Dione vanillae (assembly GCA_037178615.1). Taxonomy (NCBI): domain Eukaryota; kingdom Metazoa; phylum Arthropoda; class Insecta; order Lepidoptera; family Nymphalidae; genus Dione; species Dione vanillae. Next base: position 4,901 of record JAZFAU010000208.1, read on the forward strand.
GCGGATTCTGAGGCATCACAGAAACCATGTATGGAATAGGAAAAGGAACTGTCAGTAAAGACACGCCGCGGGATTGAAATATCTTTAACACACTCAAGGTTTCTAATAAAAAGGTTCCATTCTAGGGTTAGCTCAGGGGTAAGTACATCATCCCAGGAAAGGCCAGACAGCCACAATTTCTGTATAAATAATTTTGCTTTTAATACAACAGGGGATATCCAACCGCAAGGATCATAAATTCTGGCTATTAAGGACAAAACCTTGCGCTTTGTGACTGTCTCAGTAGGTTGAAATGAAAAACGGTAAGTAAATGCATCACTGGTGGGGTTATAAAGGACACCGAGGACTGCAAATGTTTGAGGGTTATCAGGGTCTTGAAAAGAGTGAGACAGCTGCAGATGATCTGAAGGTAAGTCTGCGAGAAGTTCAGGTTTGTTACTAATCCATTTCCTAAGCTCGTAACCACCACAAGTCATAATATTCTCAAGTTCAGATTTAAGGATACGAGCATTTTCAAGGGAATCCGAACCAGTAAGACAGTCATCAACGTATACATCATTCTCTAGGACTGCAGCAGCTTTGGGGTAAGTATCACGTTCCTGCTCAGCTAACTCTAATAATGTACGCATTGCAACGTAAGGACTAGAACGCAAACCATAAGTTGTAGTATTTAGGGAATAGGTGAGTAAGGGATCAGAAGGGGATTCACGCCATAAAATAAGTTGGTATTTACGATCATCCTGATGTACCCACGACATACGGAACATCATGCGTATGTCTGCCACAAACACAACGACATGCTTACGAAAGTTAAGGAGGATTAGACTAATGTCCTTTTGTAATTTAGGACCACTATGTAGGCACTCATTAAGTGAGATACCGTTAGACGAGGGACAACTACCATCAAAAACAACACGTATTTTAGATGTGTCTCAGGTCTTACAGACACCATGGTGGGGAATAAAGTAATGTTCACTGGGTAAGGGGAAGGGATAAGCACTCATATGATTTAACTCAATATACTCACGCATAAAAGAAATATATTTATCACGTAATTTAGGGTCCGCGTTTAAACGCTTCTCGAGGCCAAGGAAACGACGGATAGCTGTAGGTTTAGATTCTCCAAGAGTAGGTCGATCGTTCAGGAAGGGGAGTCTCACAATGAACCGACCGTCAGTGTGACGGGAGGTTGTACTTTTAAAAAATATCTCACACACTTTATCTAAGGGGTTAGCAATCATGGGTTGAGGGGTCTCTTCGACCTTCCAGAATCTCTCGATGAGACGGGATAAGGATATTCCAGTCATAGGGGGCTCCAATTCACCATAATCGGCAGCGACTGGACCGCAAACAATATAACCAAAAATTGTAGATAAAGCAGTAAGGCCGTCAAAGTTAAATATTTTATCTTGTAATAAAAGCGCGCCGAACACGTCAGCACCCAATAGTATATCTATCGGGCCAGGCTTATTATAGGTAGGGTCAGCAAGGGAAAAATCACTACTAGGAAAAAACACAGACTCAGGGAACTCAAACTCAGGATGCGTACCGGCAATCACATCTATAACCATAGCAGAGGTTGATACCTCAGGGAAGGAATTATACAAAGGTTTAAAACACAGGGAAATAGAACCACGGGAAACCACTAAAGGAATATTACCTATGCCACGTACAGGGGCACAGGAGGGGGAGATGGTCAAATTGAGGTAGTTAACAACAAGATCAGTTGTAATGAAGCAACCCTGGGCACCGGTATCACATAAGGCACGCGCTTCAATAAAATAGCCACTAGCAGTTTTAACGTGTAATTTAACAGTAGGCAATAATATAAGAGAATTGGGTGAGATATTCAGGCAAGGGGAAGGGGGAGTAATACAAGTATCTAGCTATGTGGGTCTATCTTCTCTATTATAGGAATTATCACGATATCTTATAATATTTTCAACCTGTCTATTATTTTCAACCTGTCTAGGATGGGGCGGAGCATTTTCTCTGGGGGGAGAAGCTCTCGGGGAATGTCGTTGGGGGGAGCGCTGGAGTTGCGAAGGAGAATATTTCTTATGCTGGCCCCCGCCCATATGGGGACCGCGGGTAGAAGCAGGACAGGTACGCGGATAATTGCGTTTATTAAATTTGGAATTACAATTATAATTGCGATTGGATGAGGTGGGATACATTGGGTTACGGGAATCATTAAAACATAGCATAGTGTGATGGGATGAGCGACCGCAGGTTGAACATTTGTAGTCCCGCTTGCACATAAGAATTGAATGTTTGTCCAAACACCTATAACATAACCGGGAATGTTTTACAAATCCCGATCTTTCTCTAGGATTCATAGCTCTAAATTCGGGACATTCACGGAGATAATGGGAAGAGGAAGCACACAGGTAACATTTTTTACTATTATTTATTAAAGGTAACATTTTTTGTCTATTATTTAACATAGGGGAAGGAGGAGCCGCAAGGTAAGTATGTTTAGGTACAGTACTTTTAAATTTCGTCAGGTTAGAATCTACAAGGGAGGTGTTGCCAACGTTGTCATGGTGACGACATTCGTCTTCCAAAAAAGTAGTAAGATTTTTAAAGGTAGGTAATTCATCAGCGTCACCGCCATAACAACGCTCAAAACGGGATTTCAAATCAGAGGGAAGCTTAGTCAAACATATATGTACTAACATATAAGACCATGAGGAGACGGGTAACTCTAAACGTTCTAAACAGCGATAGGCAGTTAACAAGGGGTTCAAAAAGGCCGCGCGCAAACCTGTAAATTTATTCGAAATCTCCGGCAAGGTAAGTATCTGGGTTATGTAGGTATCAGCAAGAACCCGTGTATTGTGATACCGCTGTTTCAACAACTCACGAGCAACTTCATAGTTGCCTTCTTCAATTTTTAAATGTAGCAACAACCGCTTAGGTTCATCTGCTAAGGATCCAACTAAGTACTGCAATTTCATTGTGAGGGTTAAATGGTGTTGGGAATCTACTACACTGTCAAACTGGTCAATAAAACTTATCCAGGAATCAGGACGTCCATCAAACTTAGGGATAGGTAAATCAGGTAATCTATTATAAGGAGTTCGCTCAGTAATATTTCTACTACTCATTCTTACGGGTGTACTGGCCATGACAGGATCAACTACGGGAGCAGGTGGGCACAACTCTAACTGACGCACCCGGAGGTCGTCTATTTTCTTATTTACTAAACGCACTTCTTTTTTTACATAACTAATTTCTTGGTAATCGATAGCCGGGTCTAACCCACCCAGGAGCACTGAGGACGCGTTTACAAATAAATTACAATGAGAATCTAAATCCTTGAACCTAACTAATAATCTAGGTATTTCAGAAGTGCCAAGAAGTTCCGAGGTATCGGCAATCCAATCGGAAACAAAGCGTACCACACCTATATTTTTTCTATATTCTGCGCTTTCCGTATATAAGGAACATTTTACTGTTTCATCATGAGTAGCCATTTTAAATTATCAAGTAAACAAATAACTGAACTAAAATATTAAAAGTTAATAAACGCGTAATAAACAATGAACCCACTACCAACGGGCGAGATCAGAAATCAAGTAAACAAATAACTCAACTAAAATATTAAAAAAATAATAAACTCGTAATAAACAATGAACCCACTACCAACGGGCGAAATCAGAAATCAAGTAAACAAATAACTCAACTAAAATATTAAAAAAATAATAAGCTCGTAATAAACAATGAATCCACAACAGCTGGCGAGATAAGAAACCAGGTACGGTCAAGTTCAGGGACGCGTCGCATCTACATATATCGCAATACAACAAAATAATATGATATACAATATGACTACAATTAAGGCTTAAGCTTCCTTTAAATAAAAATAAAAAAAAAGGGTGACAATAAAAGTGTAGGGATAATATTTTAAAGTAAGTAAGTTTTTTAAGGAAATTATATTAAAATATTTTAACTAACTTCAATTATAATTTAAAACGGGATAGGTAATAACGTATAGGCGTAATATTATAAAATATATGTAATCATATTACATATGTGTATTTATTATATTTTATATTTAATATATAAAATTATATTCAATATTTATTTATATATTTTACACATTATACATTCACCCTACACAATTATATATTCAATATTATATGTATAAAAATTTCATATAACATTATTTTTTAAACAACTCGATGCGAACACGTTTTAAAAGGTTAGGAAATCAAATTATATTGTAATTATGCGTTAGGTACCAAATTAAGAGCCAAAATACCAAAACGGGAAAATAACACTGTAATCAAAGGGACTCAGGGGCATGAAACTACGCTATAATCAGGGGAACTCAGAGGGATTAAACTACGCTATAATTAAGGGGGCCCAGAGGGATGAAAACCACGCTATAATTAAGGGGGCCCATAGGGATGAAAACCACGCTATAATCAAGGGGGACCCAGAGGGATGAAAACTACGCTCTGCTACCAGAAATGTATATAGAATATAATAACCACGCTCTGCTACCAGAAAATGTATAGTAGTGTATAATAACCACGCTCTGCTACCAGAAAATGTATATAGTATATAATGAATATAATGAACCGCGTTCTGCTACCAAAAAATATATATTGAATAGTGGGTAGGGGTCAGCAATTGTGGAAGCGTGCTGAAGTGGAGGTTATTTATTAATTATTTACTTTATAGTCGGTTTTAGGATAATAGAAATTGTACAGTACCTTATCTTCATAATTCACAACACAAGCACTGATTGTTCACGTGGAATGCTTCACTTGAGTCTTCTTCACTAGGGGTTACTTGCACTATTATCTTTTGTAGGTTTGTCTTTGTCAGGTTCAATATCAAGAGGGAATACACAAAAGGGAAATCAAATAAGGCTGAGGGAAAATCACACTGCTAATTAATATTAGATTCAGGAAGGACGTGCGCTCGCGTCGGCCGTCTCACGTGCCCCCTTTACTACTTCTCGACCACTACTACTAACTACTACTGGGCGACTACTGACCGCTCGCGCCGGGAGTTGGCACAAGACTTTGACGACAACCCGCGCGGGGGTCATCGCAGGGGGCGGCACAAATAGGAATAAATAATTAATAAATAACCTCCACTTCAGCACGCTTCCACAATTGCTGACCCCTACCCACTATTCAATATATATTTTTTGGTAGCATAACGCGGTTCATTATATTCATTATATACTATATACATTTTCTGGTAGCAGAGCGTAGTTATTATATTCTATATACATATATATATATATATATATATATATATATATATATATATATATATATATATATATATATATATATATATATATATATATATATATATATATATATATATATATATATAAATATATATATATATATATATATATATATATATATATATATATATATATATATATATATATATATATATATATATATATATATATATATATATATATATATATATATATATATATATATATATATATATATATTTGAATGAATTAATTATATGTCATGTATATACAATACGTATATTAACAAAAACTTCTAGTTTACTTAAAATAAATACTATCCCAAAAATGTATTACTATTTGTTACGAATGAGTCGTTGTTGAAAATTGAAATATATTATAAGGTGAAACGAGTGTTTCTTTTAATAATATTATAATAAACATGTATTTTATATTACCTGTGCAACGAACTAAGATCATAACCATGAAAATAGACTCTATCCCACAATTCTGCTGGAACTAGCTTCTTGAACACATAGAATAACTTTTCAAAGAATTTGGAACAGTTGATAATGTGCACGCCGCGCTGGTGTAGAGGGAAGGCTAGCTAAAGATAACAGTCATATTAGGTGCAGTTGTAGGTTCCAAGTAGCACACTTTTGATGAAAAGCTCATTTCAAATTTGTTTAATATTAATTATTTTGTATTTTTAGCTTCTTAATCTTATGTTATAAGGAAAATCAGTGGACCCCCCGATAATCCGGCCCCTATATAATCTAGCACCCTCTGAAATTCAAAATGTTTTTGAACAAAAAAAGAAACAAAAAAGTGATGAATATTTCGAAGCTTCATAAATTGACGAAAATGATATTGATTTATAAATTTCAATATATGTATTTTAACACATACATGTATGTGCATTTATGCTTAATTTTATAATAAAACTCTTTATAATTATTTGATATACTCAATTCGACATACATAAATTACGTACGATATGTACATATAAAATATGGAATCTTTAATAAAAAGTATAGTCTTAGACAGTGCTCTATAATCGTTTTATATAATGTTTGTGGGATTACCATGCCATCCACTGCAATATAATTATAAATAAATTAACTACCCGTAGAAAGCAGGAACTAAGCAACGGAGTGTCTTAAAACTAGGATCATATGGTTCCTGCAGTTTCTTCTGCCTACCTTGCAATATGGGGGATAAAGCGTGAAACTAAAAAAAAAAATTAAAAAAAAGCACCTACTCCCATAACATTCATAGCCTGCAGGGCGGTAGATGGCGTTAGTTGTCTCATATGCTTCATACTGATGCCCTCACAGTCGACTATTGCAGTGCCCCCTAAGACTTGCAGCTTTGGCTGCATTATACCAATTTCCAGAAGAAGAAGGCAACCTCTTAAGATTTCTTCAACAGGAAATATATTTGGGTCCCACAGTCCTAGAAAATTTAAAATTAATTAATCCATGTATGTAAAAAGTAGCAGTTTGGCATTTGATTTGATGAACTTTGCTTGTAACACTATGTATTATCGACTAATTAGCTTAGCAACAGTTTAGTAAGAAACAATAAAATATTTCAACAGTTGTACAATAAAAAAAATGTGAAGTAAAAAGTTCTAATATGCAAAACTAGATGTCGCTAAGACGTTTTTAAACAAGCTATCGTTTGGTTCTGTCGCGAACGTATAAGCTCACAGTCTTTCTTATTTCGTCACTCTGGTTTCCCTTCAACACGTATAAATCTTTCGCCTTTTACTAAAGATTTCCGTGGAGGGGGACACTCAAACAAATGAGTCTAACTTCATTTTTGAAGCCCTACTTTTCAAAGAGTAGGGTAAAATATTACTGTATTAATTAATTATACATAGGCTTAATAAAACCTAAGTGAACTGAATATAACTTTATTCAGATAATAGTTTACAAAACATCGTAAATTTCATTGTAAAATTTTAAAATACTTGTGTTAAGACACTCCATTCCCCGCTAACCAAAATATTGGCTTATTTAAACCAATATTTTGGTTGGCGGAGAACGGAGTGCCTTAACACTAGTTTCCCCACGCTTACTGCCTACCCTGCTATGAGCAGAATTAAACGGGAAACTAATAAATAAAAAAAATATTTAATTATTTTATTCACGCTGTATAAATCAATCAATACATCAATTATTCTTCAATTTTTATAATATCCTAAAATATATTTCCATACCTAGTCTGCAAATAATGAGCCTGCCGACATCAGGTCTATCAAATAACACTCCTTCGAAGACATTGTCCAATCTTCGAAGCCCGTACCAGTACACGTCACGCCACAAGTGCGGATTTTGTTCCCGGAAATTGCAATATCGTACCATCTGTGAGTAGGTAGGTATATTTCGGTATAAATATATAGTTAAATATAATAACTCAAATTTATTTATATTTGTTTTATTTAAATATATACTTAAGTAATTATTATCACTGTTTTATATATTTTTTTGCCTCCATAATCTAATAGTATCTTATTACAGAGGTACTTCATTAAAAATGATAAATTTGATAATGATTTATAGATAAACTTCTTCATTTGAAGATCACCGTGGCGCAGAAGTTTGTGAGTTCGATTCCCGCTCGGGCAGGGTGGACTATTTTTAATTTGCATTGTCTTGCCCTGGCAACTAGACAAGTGCGGCGGTGAGTTCCGCCACTCAACACACAATGCCTCGAAAGACGGAAAGCGGGGAATAGAGTGTTTTAACACTAATCTCCCACGATTCCTGCGTTTCCCTCTGCATATCCCGCTATGAGCGGGATAAAGCGTGAACCTAATAATAAAAATCCATAACATTTATTCTTTTAATATATTATAATACTAAACAAAAAAAAACAACGAATCTATAACTTAAAATTACAACCAATAAATATTTCGATTATTAAATTTCGATTAAAATTATAATAATTCAAGTTAATCAAATAACTTGCGAAAGATGGGTGGTGGTTGTTCCATTCATCAAAACAAACTGGGCATTAAACGTGTTAACCAAGTGAGTCACGAGTACCAGGGCGGCAGAACTCACCAGGCGGTGTGCTCGCGCGGGCACAAAGCGACGCGCTCGCAAGAAACGCAGTAAGAATGCGTCATCTATACGCGGCGGATGGCATTCACCTCGCTCTAGAACATAACAAACAATTGTTACTCTTTATCGATTAATCATGATTTTTAGTATGAGAATGTATATATATTTATTATTTTTTTTATATTGTTATATTATATTGGCTATATATATTTATATAGTCGGATTTTCACTTTTTTTAGGATAAGTTGTACATGGAGGTCGCTGAGGTTCTGTATCAACCACATCTAATAAAATTGAAACGTTTCTATATATATTTTTCTATATAGAAATCGAAGCCACGACCTTCGCAATCCTATTCTCTGACACTTCCCAATGCACTACGATAATGAACCACAGATTGATACTTAAAATAATGCAGATAAGTGTAATCTAACTAGTTAAATAAGAGGAAATTGAATGGAAATTTTAATGGAATGCACTTCAACACAGCATTGCTTGCACTACATGGATGTCATGCTCGTTAGTCAATAGCTAAGAATGCATATTTATTATTAACTTTCTATAATTTTAAATATGTTGTGACTTGTATGGCTTTTTTGACGTGACAACGTCTTAAATTAGGTTGCGGCTCGGAGTCGCATATGAAAAAGGTAACGTAACGATGTGTCAACTGTCACCGAACTATGATCGGTCTGCCGCGCGTATCACTTGACACATGTACAATGTTTTAGTAAACAACATATATTTTCTATAGTTAAAATTTGTGCAATTTATATTATAATTATTAATCATATCAATAAATATTCTACCGAGAAAAAGACGTTGTCACGTAAAATTTTCGCCCGTAAAACCCACTTTACAGGCAACCATTTTTTTATTTAAATATTCCAACACTTCATACTCCGTAACCTTTTGAGCCTATTTTTAATTTTCTTATACTCACTATAAGAAGTAACAGTAGGCAACGAGTAGTTTTATTAATATTTTAGGGCACAGTGGCAAAGTGAGGCTTCGTCTGTTAGGTAGTGTCATTTATATGATTGTATTTAAACTATTTACATGTCATTGCACAGGAAAAATATAGGTCTGCCGCAAAATTCGCAAGCACTAAAATCACTCAAATAAGAAAACCCATTTTAAAGACTAGTGAATAAAAGTACTTATAAACAATTAAGTTTGAACCTATATTTCATATTGTGAAACAACTAGGCTACCAAAAAACATATAGGTTCATTTAAACCACGCCCCCCAGTCCCCTCACCGTAAATCATGTTCCGCAGCTCTTCTACAAGGTGTTGTCGTTTGCTAGGATCCTCTTCGCACAGTATGCGAGCCTGGTACTCGCACTCCGGATCGACGTGCCTGTCGAGCTCCGCCTTGAATGCTATTTCTTGGAATGCCATACTGAAAATGACATTGGAATGCGAGACGAATTTTGTTTTTTTTTTTAATTTCATTTAATTTTAATGTGCAAGACTGTTTAATATTTGAAAATAATAAATAAATTAAATATTATTTAAATTATATTTTAATAATTACGTTACTTTTCGTTTAAAGTTATTACGATTTTTTTTTACTTTTTTAAATAAACAAAACTTTTTTATTTTAAGTATACTATTTCAATATATACATTTGTTTTTTTATCTATCGTATTTATGATGTATAAAAACTATAGTGAGGAATAAATTTATATTTATTTACGTTTCAAGTCCAAAAAGCGTATGAATATAATTTTACGAAATAGTAAATATTGAAGAGGAATAATATTTCGAAAAATTACCAAAATCTTTTTATTTTAGATATATGCAAGTCAAATTTAGGTTGATTATTAAAAAAATCGTTTACAAACCGTATATATAAATATAAGTGATAGTAAGATAAATACCGTAAAAAATGTCAATGAACATCGTATCAGTTTATATAAGTATACATATCTGTGTTATTATTTCTAAATATAAAGTGATTTGCGATAACGATATAGGTCATTATACAGTACAATTATTCTCTGATTAAAGTTCGAAGAACAATATTAACATTTTTTTAAAAGTAACAATATTACTGCGGACCGTCGTGGCGCAGAGGCGTCTACTTGTAAACGCGACGGTTTGTGGGTTCGATTCCCACTCGGGGAAGATTGTTTTTTTATATTCATTTTCTTCGCTCTGGCAAATAGGCAAAGCAGCGTCGAGTTCCTATATTTAACATATAGTACTAGGTTCCTATATCTCCTGCGGTTCCCTCTGCCTACTCTGCCATGTGTGGGATAAAGTGTTAAGCTACAAAAAAAGTAATGTCGTTTATATTACTTTGTTGCTAATGCTGTATTGATGTTTATAAATATAAATTAAAATCAAAATTTATGTTTTAATAATGATTAGGCTCATTAAATATAAACATGAAGAAGATAAAGATAAAACGTCTTTATATACTATAAAAAAAAAAGACGCGAAGCGGGGACGGAGAAAGCAGGGACTAAGTAACAGAGTGTCCTAACACTAGGTTCCTGCAGTTCCTTCTGCCTACCCTGCAATATGCGGGATAAAGCGTGAAGCTAAAAAATATATATATTTATTCATAATTATTTATATGTATTATCTATTTGTCTGAATTTTGTCTACATTTTTGTTCATTTTGTTTCACATCACCAATAACAACCAGATCATGTTAATTAAATGTACAATTTCATTTTTAAATGATAATTAATTTATATTTATAATAATAATTTATAAGTAGGTTTTTCAAAATAAATTAAATTAAGGAACTTGATTTTCCATTTATGTATTAATAATTAGATTTTTTGTAGTTATTTGACTAATTTATTTGGTCTATGCATAACTAAACAAAGTGAGTGAAAGAAATCTTTCTATTTTAAGTTTAAGTTTTGATTAGTTATCTATTAATAATAATTTAATTGTTTATATACTTTCCTTTGTTCTTGTTCTCTATACCTACATAATATTAAATTTTATGCTTAGTAACGTTGTTGTTGGTTATAAATTATAAGAATACATTACAGATTTTATAGCACTTTAAATACAACAAAACGAATGCAGCATTTGGTCTAAAAATATAACTAAAAAAAAGGAACTTTTTATGAAAAAATAATTAAAATAATGTATATATTAAATTAATGTATATATAAGTATCTATGATTAATAACCATATATATAATCTATGATTAATAACCATGATGTTATGCATATAGTAATATTGGTTTACAAAACGCAATATGTAGTAAAACACAAAAACATAACATGCAAAAGCATTATTAATGATCATCTACCCTACTATAACAATTATTATATATTATATATGTATAATAATCAAATATATAGTATAATACATATGCATAATATTATATAATATTCAATTATTAATAATAATTTATTAGACAATATTACCTACCTGCCTCTACATTACAATAAGTACACTAGCGTTTAGGTCCACATGTTTCAACTACTGCTTATTCCTTAACAAAACAAACCCTTTCAAAACAGCACCTTTCTCCTTAAGCATAATCTAGAACTGAATCACTTGAATTACTTCATAGGACATTTAAAATATCGATTTTTAAACTATTTATTAATAGATATATAATTTTAAAACGATTAAGTGTAATCGATATTTTAAACGCGCGTACACATCACATATAGTTCTGATACTGGCGGACAGTCATAAAGATAATGTGAAATAAAAATATCTAGAAACATACAACGATTAATATATCCATAAATGGCATATACATATAAAATTCATCGAACACCTTGATTATAAATGCACCCATTTAAGTAGGATCGTTTACAATTCTAGGTATTGTGTTCTAGGTATTGTGTGTTGTGTTGGTAGAAAATGTTTCAAGCTTTAAAAAGTTTTAAACTTAATTTTTTTTTAATTTTGTAAGTAAAAAAAATATTTATACCCCTGTATCTCTACCTACCTTTCTTTTTACCTCTTTTTCATTTCTTGTGGTACTTAGAGGCTAAGCTATTGGGTACTATTGCTACTTATAAATGATAATTTCATTTTTTTTATTTTTCTTTGTATAGATAGATATACTCGAAAAGCTTCCTTATTATTTAATGATTATGGAGCTTTTTGGCAGGTAATTTAAAAAATAACCTTACGAGAATTATAATAGCGTTATTATTATTGTTTTAAGCACAATATACCGACAACGGCAACATCTTGTATTTAAAATTTTGGACATCACGTATTAAGCGCTGGGAGTTAAAAAGCGCTTTTTGTCTTTCCAGGATGAATACAACTGTCACCTAAAGTAGGGAAATATATAAGCTTGTAATCATCACGAACTATATCAGAGACACCAGATGCATAATATTGCAAAAGTCAAAGTCTTTTAAAATGGTTTTAGATATCTGACAAACTATAACAACAATGATGTTAGAAACACAATATTTGTGACAAAAGAATGTTAGGAAATATATAAATAGTAAAATTCTAATTGAAAAATAGTTGTAAATACTTTATTATTACTCATATTTTATTATTCTTGGCCCTTAATAAGTTTACAAACTTATTGAGGGCCAAGAAAACAACACTTGGTGATTTTGAAGTAAAATATTGATCATACGTTTTAATATTACTTCTTAACATCAACAAATTTAAAATAAAATCTATAGGAGTGGAATTTAAATAATAAGAAAGTTGTATTTTTTTAAACATTATGAATTAAATATTAAAAAAAAATATATAGTAGCATAAATAAATATATATCTCGGTATAGGTACACAAGAGGAGTAACTGCTTAGCATTCCATGGATTCACCGTGCAGGTGCCGGGCCCATCGTGTTGTAGGAAGAGGAGCTCCGAGCAGCAGCGTGGGACTTGCGACCCAAGTGTAGGTTTAAAGGGACCCCTTTCGAATTACTTTGACCTGGAAGAGTCATTTGGAACCCATTTAGATAGATATAATAGTAAGCGCCTGTGATGAACGAAATGCAATCTTACGCACAGGCAAAATAGCTATTATGTTCAAAGTTTTTGCTATTTATGTTCTCTTTCTTTTGGTTTATAATGAAATTACATGAATACAATTTGTTTTACATAGCAGACTTAAAAAAATTAATAAATATTTTTGTATTTCAATCGTTTAATAAATGACAGTAATTAGCCATGTTATAAAATGCTACAAAGCTATATTATATCAAATAAGTAATTAGCAAATGAGCGCACATCAAAGGTCATTATGGCGTAGGTCAAATGCTATCGTAATATATCTTTTAATTATATTAATAAATTGTTACGTTGGAGTAACAATTATTATTTCAGTTTTTATTATTCTTTCTATTAAATCTAAATAATAAAGATTATATAAGAATATAAATTATATTTTATTAGTAATATAATAACTACCTCAATTTCTGTGTGTAATCTAAATTAAATTTGAAATATTTCAACTTGGACAAAATAGCGGACTGACATAATGTGCCTCTATATAGCTCGTACGGCAGTTCATTACTTTTTAAACTTTTACGACAATTATGAATTTTTAGCCTGTGGATAACTAAAGACTGAAAGGGAAACTCATCATTTTAATATTTTTTTTAAGCTTCACGTAGTATTTTGCATAAGGATCTTATCGAATGGGTATCTTATCCAGTACACCATATAGATGCTATTTTATCTGCTAAATTGCTTTCTTTAATAATTTTATTTTTCAATTAGTGGAAATCAATTTACAGACTGGGTGTTTGAATCTTAATCAATCATCGAGAACACTTAAAAGGATTATATGGTAAAATAACGTTATAAAATTACACAATGAAGAATGCATGCTTAAAAGATATCCAATTAAAATGTAGTCATTGCGTACACCAAAATTACTTTAGAGTTAAATAATATTTTACATGGGAAAATATCATTTATAGGTATCAAAACAGTTTTACGTTATATCAAAACGTCATTTATTTCTATATTTTTTATTTGTTCCTATTTTTATTAAAATATCATCAAATTCTTTCTTTCTTTCTTTCCTTGGTACTAAAAAATCGTACAAAATTGATTTATACAAATGTTTATTTCCCTTATAAGCCACCGCATAAATGTTTGCTCGATCGAGTCACTTAACTTGCCTTTTACGACCTTAATTGGGTTAGATCAAGAACAACTACATTTTTATACTATACTTTATTCTATGATTTACTAGATTGTATATAATTAGTTTTTAATAGCATCTATGTATATTATAACTTGATACATTCATTATATATACTCGTATAACAATATATTGTTATATCATTAAATGTAACATATATATATACAAAAAAACTAATTTATTTATCAATAAAAGTAATTTTAAAACACCTACTTATATAAATAAAATAAATAAAAATAAAAAATATATATATTTTGTATAAATAAACATATACATATAAACATATATATGTATGTATGTAAATTTAGGTACTAGATGAATACCGTCCATTTCCTCAATTTGAATGAGGTTTCATTTGGCAAGTTAAGTACCTGCATTACGTCCACATCGTGAGGTGCCTATTAAGTGCTATTCATAGAATATAGGTTAGGCATCACCTGCCTACGAGTTATGTCTGCTGGACAGGAAATAAAAATGTAAAGCTCTTAAAAAAGTATCATAAAAAAAATATAAAAAACTATATAAAGTTATTTAAATTGTCGACAGATTATACAAGATATATGCCGCGTAGGTTAACGCCGCGTTCGTGTTCTCATCAGTTAGTTTTTAGCTTCACGATTTATCCTGCTCATAGCAGGGTACGCAGAGGGAACCGCAGGAACCGTGGGAACGTAGTGGTAAGATACTTCGTTTCTCGCTTTCCTTTTTCGAGACATTGCATGGTGAATGGCGGAACTTAACACAGCGCTTGGCATACTTGCTCAAGCAACTCAACGAAGAAAATGTAAATGAAAAATCCATGTTCCTCAAATGGGATCTCCAGAGAAGATAAAACAATAATAATAATTGAATCCTGAGGGTTAAAACCATACCTTCTAATACTGAGGTATACCCGTACCTTATAAGTTTTATCAAAAATATAGTTTTTTTCAAAAAACACTGCGTATGAAAAATTATATATATATATATATATATATATATATATATATATATATATATATATATATATATATATATATATATATATATATATATATATATATATATATATATATATATATATATATATATATATATATATAGATATATATATATATATATATATATATATATATATATATATATATATATATATATATATATATATATATATATATATATATATATATATATATATATATATATATATATATATATATATATATATATATATATATATATATATATATATATATATATATATATATATATATATATATATATATATATATATATATATATATATATATATATATATATATATATATATATATATATATATATATATATATATATATATATATATATATATATATATATGCCTGAAAAGAATAATAAGGCGGTTTCGGACGCTTTGAAGTAATTTATTTAAATTGAATTTAAATATTTAACAATATTCAAGATTAAAAAAATATATTAAAACAGTTTACTTTGTACTGTAAGAACCAACAAAACAAAAGGTACAGTTAAATTTGTTAATGAACTTTGAACATGTGACTCTTGTGTGTCTACGAAAAAAATATACAGTATTTTTGAACAGATTAATTTTACTATGTATTTTTACAACGATTAATTTTTATGTACTTAACGAATAGTAAATATTTTATAGACAATAAACTTTGTGATATTTATCTCAATTTAATGTTAAATTAAAAATTTGCTTAGTAAAGCACATCCATTTCGGGAAGAACCAATTTAAAAAAAATGTTCTGGACTTTCCATGAGGACCGTCTTGGACTATACTTGTATTAGTTACTTTTATTTAATACATAAAGACAGCAAGAGAGGCAAGGGGAAACCTTGGTTGACTTTCGAAAACACAGTATCGAAGATACTGGAGGAAGATCACGTAAAAAGGCACGAGGACTCCCCGGAGAACATGTATGAAGAGGCTAATGACAGTTGGCGAGGCGAAAGAGGTATGCAGGGACCGCTGCGTTTGCCGCTCCGTTTCTCTCTGACTATCCCGCTTAGGACAGAACGCGTATTTGGTTCGACACTGTGCTCACAAGTCTACAGTAAAAATAATTTTAAAAAATTATTAAAAAATCTTAACATGGCAATTTCTCTATAGAAATCGATAAAAATAACATATTTTATATATATTTTATATCTTTAAATATATATTTTAAACAACTCGTATTTAGTTATAAAATGAGTTTCCAAATGGTCATAAAGTCCATTTTAAAGGTTCAAGTCAAGGCGTTGTGACGACCTCGTCACGAACTGATGCATTACACAATTTGAATAGGCGCACTTGTGTTTCGATAAATGCTGTAATATGTATACATAATGCATACTGACGGCATACGTGTGTATCTTGGACATTTGACATAAATATTATATATTTATATATATATATATATATATATATATATATATATATATATATATATATATATATATATATATATATATATATATATATATATATATATATATATATATATATATATATATATATATATATATATATATATATATATATATATATATATATATATATATATATATATATATATATATATATATATATATATATATATATATAAATATATATAATTGAAATAGTTATTTTTTCATATTTTTATAATTTATAAACTTTTGTAATAAATATTAATTGATTGTACAAAACAACAGGTGTGCAATAATTATAAGGCTTACGCCATATACGTCACAATACGTAAACGAGTAATTTCTATATAAAATGACATAAATTAATACTTAACATATATTTTATGTTTTTATATTAATCTACACGCAATACTATGTGAGCGACGCTGCTTATACTCGCACCAAAACATATACATATATATGTATATGTAAATGTATATATATATATATATATATATATATATATATATATATATATATATATATATATATATATATATATATATATATATA
This sequence comes from Dione vanillae, assembly GCA_037178615.1. Lineage (NCBI taxonomy): Eukaryota > Metazoa > Arthropoda > Insecta > Lepidoptera > Nymphalidae > Dione > Dione vanillae. The sequence goes on from JAZFAU010000208.1 coordinate 22,266, forward strand.
TATATATATATATATATATATATAAATATATATATATATATATATATATATATATATATATATATATATATATATATATATATATATATATATATATATATATATATATATATATATATATATATATATATATATATATATATATATATATATATATATATATATATATATATATATTATTAAAATACTCGTAATATAATGAAATAGTTATTTTTTCATATTTTTATAATTTATAAACTTTTGTAATAAATATTAATTGATTGTACAAAACAACAGGTGTGCAATAATTATAAGGCTTACGCCATATACGTCACAATACGTAAACGAGTAATTTCTATATAAAATGACATAAATTAATACTTAACATATATTTTATGTTTTTATATTAATCTACACGCAATACTATGTAAGCGACGCTGCTTATACTCGCACCAAAACATGTACATATATATGTATATGTAAACAATGATTTATTCACGATACGCGAGCGTGGCGTCATACAAAAAAAAAGGTAACACGCGACAGTGTTTTACGAAAGATCGGAGTGCACGGTCCTTTTTTATTTATTTTAAAATAATTAAGAAATTTTTGAAAATAAACTATAATGTAAAATAACTTGATAGATTCAAATTCTTTGAGTTAGAGTGGACTCGTCAAGGCTTTTGACAGATAGGTATTCTTTATTATAGTCTTAGTGCTTGGACTGACTTGTTGTGTGAATCATATTTAATAAAATGCTATCATTTAAGTGAAGGCACGTTTGTTATTGAAATTGTTGTACATATTGTTGATACAAGTGAATGTGTTTTTGAAATTTCTTCTGTAAGTAATTTTTAATTTTATCTTTTTTTTGTTTGGTACGTTTTTTTAGCTTCACGCTTTATCCCGCATATTGCAGGGTAGGCAGAGAGAATTGCAGGACCCATATGAACCTAGTGTTAAGACACTCCTTTGATTAGTCCCTGCTTTTTCGTGCCCGCTTTTGGCACGTCTTAACATTTATATTAATGTTTTATCTGTAATAATTTTAAAGAAGGATAAGAAAATATTTTTGTGTAGTTTAGTTTGGAGTTGTTTTTATGTGTTTTATTGAATATTACGGAGTAATCAATCAATCTGGTAAGCGCGATGGATGTGGGTTCGCTTCCCGTTGTGGGAATCGAGTTAAAGTACAGTGGACTGAACAAAAATATTTTTTCTCTGCTTAAGCCGGGGCGATAGAAAACTTTACGCGTGTTGGTAAACAATTTTCTTACACTATGTAGGTTTCATGAGTAAAACTAATTAAAATTATTTATTCGCGCTCTACTTGAGAAAGTAAGTGAAGCACATGGCGTCATCTTTTAGCAAGAATGTGACATCTTTTTTACACTATATACATTATAATGATAATCTATCAGTCGATTGGTCAAAAACCGGATAAAAGAAATGAATGTAAGACATTTTTATGATAAATATAATTTAATGTTTTATCGTCACGTTGTATACACAGCAGGTGAAGCAGAGACTATCTACCAGTACCGCGAAAATTGTTTTAAATCATTTTAATATTTTTTAAATAAAGAAATATATATCTGTATTAATGTTTTCATATAGCTTCAAAAAAAGTTTCCATATAGTACATATAAAAATGAACAAATTAAGTCGTATGCAGTGCAGTCGTATCTACTCATTTTGTATGAAACGATGATTTTCATATAAAATGGAGCATTTAACCATTCGCGTTAACTTAGGCGTTTTATTTCTTCATTCCTTCATGTGATTTCGAGATAATGACCTTTATAGACGGACAAACATATGGATGGATAAGAAAATTATTCTATAATGATGTCGTTTAGTATTTTCGATGTATTAAATCAAGATAATCTTTTAGCACTAAGTTCATAAGAATACGTTTAAAAAGATCTAAGTAGTATGTATATAAAATAATAATATATAATTAAAGTTAAATGTTATTTTACTATTCAATAATAAAAACAACTGTCAACACTTTAACTGCATTTAGTTTAAATCAATAAACAACAAATATGATAATTACAAAACTGGTTCCGCTTAAAACCTTGATTTTATTTTTATTTAACCTATATTTATATATATACTTAGTCTTGCCATAAATATTGTTATAAAGAAAAGCACGATTTTTTTTTATACGTAACATTTATTCCTTTCATAGTGAGTTAGTTTAATACATCAATATATAACTATTAAAAATATACAATGTTTATTCGAAGTGGTCCCCATTGGCTGCAATACAGTCTTTTAAACGTTGAGGCCAGTTATCAATAGCAGCACGAACTCTTTCTAGAGGAAAATTCTTCACTGCCAACCGAATGGATCGTTTTAGGGACTCCAAATTATCATGGCGTTTAGAGCAAGCCTTACTCTCTAAAACTGACCATAAATCATAATCCAATGGATTTAGGTCAGGACTTGACGACGGCCAGTTTTCAGTGCTGATAAAGTCCGGAACGTTAGTTTTCAACCAAGATTGGGTGGATCGAGCTCTATGACCCGGTGCCGAGTCTTGTTGAAAGCACCATTCTTTGTTATTGAACATGGTGTTAGTTAAAGACTTAACTACCGTCTCAAGAATGGTATTTTGATAAACTTGTGCCGACGTTTTAATACCTTTTTCACAAAAATATGGCTCAGTCACCCCTTCATAGCTAACACCCCACCAAACCATCACTGAAGTGGGATAATGCCCACGTTGTACTCTGTTTACTAATTGCGAAGCTTCTTTAGAGCTTCCAGCATAAATACGGTCATTTTGTTTATTAAAATACTGCTCAATTGTAAAAATTTTCTCATCCGTAAACAAAATTTTTTTGTGACCTCCCTTTGCGTACCGCTTAAGTAGTTGTTTGGATTTTACCACCCTATTCTTCTTTAAATTATCAGTTAAGAAGTGACCAGTACGTCTCTTATAGGCTGCAAGTCCTAAGTCATCTTTTAATATACGCGACATGGTTCTAGGAGCTATCTTCATCTCCCGAGATAAAATCTTTTGCTTACGGACAGGATTTCTTCGAATTCTTTCCCTAACTGCTTTAATCACCTTTTTCACACGAACGGTACGTGGACGGCCAGATCTTTTTCTGTCACAAACAGAGGAGGTATCATTGTACCTATCAATAGCCCGGTAAACAAACTTTTGACTAATACCAAGCGGGTGGAGGGTTTTAAAAATTGCACTTTTCTCCATACCTACTTTATGTAAGGCAATCACAGCGATTCGGTTCTCTTTATCACCCCACTCCATTTTAGTATAACAAAATATTTAACAATATAATGGCGCGAAAATAAGAAAACACATCAAGCAATCATATAAAAATGACAGATTCCAAATTCAAACGTAATATTTTCTTTTTTTGAATAGTAACAGTATTTATGGCCAGACTAAGTATGTATATATATATATATATATATATATATATATATATATATATATATATATATATATATATATATATATATATATATATATATATATATATATATATATATATATATATATATATATAATAAAAGAAAGGCATTAACAATAGTAAACTAGTTTTACATTATTTTCAATCAAATTATTTGATTTTTGCTTTAGTTTTTTTATCACAATAGATTAAATATTAATCCATCAAATGTATATCTACAACAACGTTAACGTTATCACTTATTAACATTCCTTAATTTAGTTTAAAAGATAATTCTTAACATAACAGAAAGAAATAATTTAGAGGAGTCGAACATTATGTAAGCTTAATTTAAACAAGCATGGCTTAATCTAAGTGTTTTTAATAAATGACAATTGACTTAAATTAAACGACAATTGACAATTAAGTGTTTTTAAGAAATGACTTGACAAGACTAAAAAGTAAAATAGAAATAATAGCCGATGTTTTCTTATATACCACTCTAGTATGAACACAAGTTTAATTTTGTTATACTTTTAAGGTTAACAGCTATACATATATGAACTTTAATCGTTTACATATACTTATAACAAAATTTTAAGTAAAATAATACATGTAAATACTTAAGATGTACATTTATTTATTTTTTAACGTTGTAATTTACACATACAAGAGATAGAAAGAAAGACTCCTATTCACATAAAACCATCCTCGATGAAAATTGAACCCACGACCCCTGGCTTAGTTAAACATACACATACACATAAAGAAGTACTAAAACAACATGCCAGATGATTAAAACCTCAATTAACACACACATAATACATTGTTAGTAATCTCATCTGATTTCCTTTCACTGTGTAGCCTCACTTCTGACGAGACGCGGCAAAAATGTTTTAAGGGGGACAAGGTCGATCTGTTTGGGAATGTGAACGAACTCTCTATATCACCTTGAAGCCTTCCGATTGATTATTTATAAATAAATTTTAATTTTATCTATGTTTTGATATTTAATATGATCTTTAGGTGTATATTTGTGAAGGTTTTCCTCGGTTACAAAGTTTGCGTCTACTTGTATTTATGGCTTAATCTTTAAAAAGCTAAACAATTTGCTATTAATTTATTATTTAAATATATTAAATTTGGTAAATATAATGAAAGTATTGAAATTATAATAAGGTAGTGAATCTGAGCCACATTCTAATTCGAAATGCGAATTCTACACTCTTATAGGTTAATGGGTTCGATTCCCTCTCGTAAAAGAATGATTTATTTAGATTTTCTTCGCTCTGGTTACTAGACCAAGTGCAATACAGCGTTTTGCACAACAAAATAAATTGAATAATTTGTAAGTAAAAACTTTAGTAATACTATACCGTTATTTTTTATTTATATTTTTATTAACCTTCTGCAGAAACACAAAAGCAGCTTTGTAAAACTTACAATAACAGATTTATTATAATTCAACTTTTTATTTTTATATTCCCACAACTAAAAATACAAATATTATAAATAAGCAAAATGTTTTAAATATTACTACAGAGCGATTCATTACTTACATATGAATCACCAAGGCTGAGAAAAAAATCAAGGTTACGTCAATTTAAGCAAGTTTTAAACGCACACGTTTTATCCAAACAGGTGTTAAAATAAACATATAATTATGTACGAGTGCTTCCTGGAAATCGCGTTCGAAGCCGAATTGAATACAAAAGAGGATCCAGAACTTCTTGCTATTGCTGGGGAACAGTGTAATGAAAATGCAGCCACCAGGGGCAAAGCCATCGCGGAGTTGCGCAAAATGATATATGGTTAGTATATATTTTTAGCTTCACGCTTTATCCCGCACATGGCAGGGTAGGCAGAGGGAATTGCAGGGACCACAGGAACCTAGTGTTAAGACACTCCGTTACCCGCTTCTTTCAAGGCATTGCGTGTTCCTCAATCGATCCTCTATGGGTATGTTTATAGAATTTCTGTAATAAGTAATTTATCAAATATATCAGTGGCACTCAGAGACCTCAATTTGCGAATAATATAAATATTAAGTCTCTATTTTCACGTTTAAAATACATTATATATATCGAATAAGCGGTACTTGATATATACTAAATCTTTTTTTAATTTTTTATGAATATTCGTATTGTAAGAAGTTTGTGTCTCAGATCTAACGTAATACGGTTTTATTGTTTTTTTGTTTCATTATCTAGAGAACCAATGTATATAGAAGTTAAATTTGTAGTTTCAATGTTAGTTGCGTTGTAACAATTCAAGAAGTTATAAATTGAAGAAGAATGAGAAATTAGATTTATGGGTATAATTGAAGAAGAAGGAGTTATAAATTGGAGAAGAAATTAAGTTACTTTTGTAGGTATAATTGTTCCTCTCAAATCAATTTTTAAATTGTGATGTTCTTTGATAATGCCGAAAGAGGCTGTTTCTATGTAGAAATAACAAGACAATAAAAATATCCAATATATTTTTTTTAATAAAACTATTAAAATTACTAATAAAAACTTTTCCATTGTATAATAATATATAGAAGGTTCAGGCTCAATGATACAACGACTGCCTGTAGACGAACACGAACGCCGACGATAGTTTGGGATTCGAATTCTACCCGGTCAATGTCAGGCAAAGTCAAAAAAAATTAAGTCAGAATATAACTTTCTCTGTTTATTTTTAGATCGGAGAGAATGCTCATCGCACCGAACAGACGATGCTTACCTCTTGAGATACCTCCGTGCGAGGGATTTCATAGTACCTCGTGCTCATAAACTGGTATGTCATTTTTATAATTTTATAAAATATTAAGTTTTGTTGTTAATTTCCTTTATTTCTTCAAAATTTAATAGGAAATTTACTAAATACTTAAATTAAATTGTAAGGCTGTTTTCAAGTTATATAAAATATTGTTATACACGTATACGTGGCGCAGAGGCGCGACGTCTGCCTGTAACGCGACGGTTCGATCCCCAGTTGGGGAAGATGGATTTTTCTATTTTCATTTTTTTCGCTCTGGTAAACTAGGCAAAGCGCGGCGTTGAGTTCCGCCACTTAACACGCAATGCCTCGAAAACGGCGGAAAGAGGAGACGGAGAAAGCAGGGGCTAAGCAACGGAGTGTCTTAACACTAGGTTCCCACGGTTCCTGCAGTTCCCTTTGCCTACCCTGCCATGTGCGCGATAAAGAGTGAAGCTAAAAAAAAACGTATATGCAATATCAACAAACAAATTCATTCTGTGTACATTTTAAAAGGAAACTCTTTTTTATAATAAAAATAAAATGAAAGTATAAACTATCATTATAAACTTTAATTTATATATTTAACAAAGGTAAAAGATAAATTCTAATTAAGTCTAAAATTTATGCAACGAGGCGTCATATCAACGTCAACAACGTCGATGTTGGCAGTACGTATTATAGCATACATAATGTATGGACACGTTTAGCTGTTGGCTCGATATAAGAACACTCATTGAGATAAAAGCTTATATGAAATATCATATATATTAGCTATAACTAATTACATGTATTATATATATATATATATATATATATATATATATATATATATATATATATATATATATATATATATATATATATATATATATATATATATATATATATATATATATATATATATATATATATATATATATATATATATATATATATATATATATATATATATATATATATATATATATATATATATATATATATATATATATATATATATATATATATATATATATATATATATATATATATAACCGTCGTGGCACAGAGGCGTAGCATCTGCCTATAAACACGACGGTTTGTGGGTTCGATTCCCATGAGGGGAAGATGGATTTTTCTATTTCCATTTTTTCGCTCTGAAAATTAGGCAAAAGCGCGGTGTTGAGTTCCACTCAACATGCATTGCCTCAAAAACGGCAGAAAGCGGGGACGGAGAAAGCAGCCTAAGTAACGGAGTGTCTTAACACTAGGTTGATTTGATTCCTGCAGTTCCCTATGCTTACCCTGCCATGTACGGGATAAAGCGTGAAGCAAAAAAAAAAAATTAAATCCATTTCAATCCAGCAATAGTTACAGATATACTATATAACTTACAATTTTAACATCACAATACTTTTTTTTCAATAAAACATATTATTCGTATATTTACAACACTTTTTTGTTCACAGCTAGTCAGATATTATTCATTCCGTGAAGAGTATCCTCATCTATATAAAGGAGTGGATCTCTGGGGCCTCATGAAGGTGAAGGATGCGTACGAGGGTTCCATGTTGGATCGGCCTGATGTTGGCAGACTATCGATTTTTAGATTTGGTAATTTTTATTGAATTCTTACCTAATTATAAAAAAGGAAATATGTTTCTCACTAACAATATTTTGCCCTGAACTAAATGGAAATTTAATAAATGTTGCCTTAACACTTCCAAGCTACAGAAACTATTTTGTCTAATACTTTTAGTGTTACCGTACAAAACACACACACAGCGTCACGGTCATAGCAGGGTAGGCAGAAGGAATCTTAGTGTTTGTGGGAACCTATTGTTAAGACACTCCGTTCTCCGCTTTCCGCCTTTTCGAGGCATTGCATGTTGAGTGGCGTAACTCAACGCCACGCTTGTATAACTCATGCCTAGGTATCAGAGTGAAGTGAAATGGAAATGAAAAAATCCATCTTCCATCTTCCTCAAGTGGGAATCGAATCGAACCCACAAACTGTCGCGTTTACAGGCAGATGCTGCAATTCTGCACCACGACGGTACCATGTAAAAGACAGAGATAAAGTTCTAGTATATATTATGCACAACATAGAACAGGAGTGTCTTGACACTAATTTCATATGACAAAATTACTAAACATGACATGACATGGCATGATCATGACATTACTATGACATGTCATATATCTTCTAGATTTATTTTCTTCCTTTGAATGTAAAAAATCTGTTCAATTTAAAACTTATCCAACTTCATAGAACCGCTTCAACTTATACGTTGGCAAACTTAAATCTTTTCCGCAAGAATATGAAACGATAGCAAACTGACAAAGTGTCATGAATCTGAGACTGTTAGCATTTTTCTTAAAGTTTACTTAATATTTTAAAGTGCTATATTTTATAACACTTATATTATTACATCCAAAAGTGATATTTAAATATCACTTCACCGAGGTTTATTGCTTCAATTATTGTCAGAAAGGTCAAAATTTTTGCACTGCTGACATAAATAACCATACATAACATTGTTTTAATGACGTCTTAAACCTTTATGTTTATTTATATATATTTAATGTGAAACTGATGCCTGTCTGTATATAAAAGATATATTAAACAAATATTATAAGGTTTCTGGTATTTGTTTGTGCTCGGATCATTACCGGTTTAACCGATTCAAAGACAGTTTTTACCATCATATTATATTAGCTATAAATTTACAAATTATATAAACATATAGTATATGTATATTAATCAGAATATAACAATATCGATGAAGCGGCCGAAGCAAGCGGGTTCACTCGTTAAAATATAATTTACCACAAGCTTAAGTTTTACCATGATATATATTAGTGACAAGACACTCAGTTTCCCGATTCCAGTCCGAATTCCAAACATTACATATCGAGGAGTAGAGTTATGCAGACTAAACTCTTCTTCGCATTTAGTTGAAAAAGTGTAATAATTCATTTTTTATTTGAGAAGCTCTACAATCAATATCTGTCGTAGCTGTCAAATTTGACTGACTGTTGCTGTCGTAGATTTATATCCTATTTGGACTGGAAATGCTATAATTATATTTTTATTTACAAGGTTAGACCATGAATTTGAATTGGTTGAGAGAAAAAGTAACTGGTTATATTAAGAGGCGGTAACACATCAAGTGCGTCAATGGAATATCCAAAACTTTAAAGCGTTAATGAAATAAAAAATATATTTTTGTTCACAGCTAGTCAGATATTAATCAAAGCTAATCAGATATATCATTTTTCAACATATATATATGTATATATATATATATATATATATATATATATATATATATATATATATATATATATATATATATATATATATATATATATATATATATATATATATATATATATATATATATATATATATATATATATATATATATATATATATATATATATATATATATATATATATATATATATATATATATATATATATATATATATATATATATATATATATATATATATATATATATATATATATATATATATATATATATATATATATATATATATATATATATATATATATATATATATATATATATATATATATATATATATATATATATATATATATTATAATTCTGTGACGTCAAGATAGTCATAGTAAAAATAATAATTTGTCTATACAATATACGATGAGTAATTCTCACACTATATCTCGTACTATGCATGTACTAGTTCTGTACCATTTGCAAAAAATAATTAAAGTGATCATTGCTTGGTTCAAACACCTTTTTCATCATTAAAAGAAGATATATGTACTATCTAGATTCTTTATCAGTCATCCAAGTTGCTCATGTACTATATATGAGTGTCCTTTATAAAATAAAAATAAAAAGTTTTTATATTTATAATATACTAAATATCGCTGTCATATTCAGGGAAGTGTTTGGGGTTGGGCTCCGGAGCTCGGCATTACCTAATGCGAAACGCAGTGACAAAAAAAGCCACTGCTTAACGCCGGTTTTAAATGCCGAGGGTGGTAATTATCCGGTCGAGTCTACCCAAGGGTTGTCATCATTGACAATATGACTCTACCACCTGAAATATCATCATCCTCACCATCTGGACACGTGGAACTCTTCTACTGTGCGGTTCCGTAGGAACTTTTTTCCACGCACCACACTAATGTGGAATAGCCTACCTGCGGCGGTGTTTCCTGATCTATACGACATGGGTACCTTCAAAAAGCGCGTCTACGTCCACCCTAAAGGCCGGCAACGCTCTTGTAACACTTCTGCTGTTACACAGGGCCGTGGTCGTCGGTGATCACTTACCATCAGGTGAACCGACCGCTCGTTTGCCTTGTCCTTCCAATAAAAAAAATACTAAATATAAAATAAGTAGAATAACAACAGAAATTTCCATTTTTTTATATAATTCAAATCCATATAATAACGTTGAAAGATTTATAACATTTTCCTTTATACATAATTAATACGAATAAAACTATCTAATAATTTTATTAAAGGTTCTTCATTGCATAATGAATTTCGTAATGATTTGCAAAGAATTTATTTTTCAACTACAGAAACAATATATAAATTGAACTGTTATCTCGACAGGATATTACTTACCTGTCGTAATTTATGTTTCTTTTCCTTTGAACCTTCTATAAAATTCACTTCTAATTTTTATTAAATTCTAATATACAAGTGACATTATGGTTTTGAAAGTACTTGCCTTATGCAGTTATAGTATATATATATATATATATATATATATATATATATATATATATATATATATATATATATATATATATATATATATATATATATATATATATATATATATATATATATATATATATATATATATATATATATATATATTATATATATATATATATATATATATATATATATATATATATATATATATATATATATATATATATATATATATATATATATATATATATATATATATATATATATATATATATATATATATATATATATATATATATATATATATATATATAGGGGTAAAGTACAGAATAAAACTAAAAAGTATTACTTTTACAAGAAATATTATATACAAAATAAAATCATCATGGTACAGCGGCACAGCGTCAGCGTCAAAGTAGAAAATAGAGTGACTTAAATCTTAACACTATGTTCTATCTGTATATCCCTGCTATATGAAAATTTGAACGCAGCGGGACTCGAACCCGCGCCCTCTTGCGTACCGTGCATGATAATTAAAGATTATAATTTGTAACATATTCTTAACAGTTATAAAGCTGGAATTTATTACCGAATGTTCATTTTGAACTTAACGGCTATGTATATAAACTAATTCCATTTCCTTGTTCCATTGGAAAAAAACTGGCATTAATTATCCTGTAACATACAATGTTTCTTAAATAGTCCTTTGAAATAAAAATAGTATATAAAAGTATAAAAAAGTCTCAAAAATAGTCCCTAAATAGCAAAAAGGTTAATCCCTTTCTTTTAGTACATTCTGTGTACTCTAACAGTCAACTCAGCAATGAATTACGATTGTAGGAGTTATGTATGTATACAGGATAAAGCGTAAATATTTGTATTTATTAATCATTATCATCATCGTTATTATATATTATTTGTAATTAAAAAGGCGAGTTATTGGCCTAAAATTTTTTATATATTAGATAGCCTTTTAAATGTATTTTTAATTTTCAGGTACATGGGATCCTAGCGAATTTTCAGTGGAAGACCTAGTCCGAGCGGGTATGGCGATAACTGAAATATGTATAAGACAGCCTAAGGTCCAAGTACTAGGCGGCACGGTTATAGTTGACATGGCTGGTCTAACACTGAAACATATTTCCACGTTGACACCTACTATTGCTTATCAGATTGTTAATTTGATGGGGGTAAGTCGAGTACATAAATACATATATATATATATATATATATATATATATATATATATATATATATATATATATATATATATATATATATATATATATATATATATATATATATATATATATATATATATATATATATATATATATATATATATATATATATATATATATATATATAATATATATATATATATATATATATATATATATATATATATATATATATATATATATATATATATATATATATATATATATATATATATATATATATATAATATATATATATATATATATATATTTAAATAATAATTAAAAAACGAGTACATATATATATATATATATATATATATATATATATATATATATATATATATATATATATATATATATATATATATATATATATATATATTATATATATATATATATATATATATATATATATATATATATATATATATATATATATATATATATATATATATATATATATATATATATATATATATATATATATATATATATATATATATATATATATATATATATATATATATATATATATATATATATATATATATATATATATATAATATATATATATATATATATATATATATATATATATATATATATATATATATATATATATATATATATATATATATATATATATATATATATATATATATATATATATATATATATATATATATATATATATATATATATATATATATATATATATATATATATATATATATATATATATATAATATATATATATATATATATATATATATATATATATATATATATATATATATATATATAGAAAAAACCTTTTTTACATTTAACAAAAATTTTGGCTAAATATTTAGTAACAGTAAAATTAAAGATGTCGTCTGTATACAAACTAGTTTCCTGTATTTTGGTATACAGCGCCAAGCCTCTGGAAAAATATTTACAAGATTCATTATTATATAGGTACATAATATATTAAATAAATAATACATACCGTATAGTGGGTTGCCTGCGCTTTGTTAACGCTGCGGTTTTATTAGCTAACACTTTCTTAGGATGGCAAAGTTAGAAATCTTTTTTTGTTAAAAAATAGATATTTTCACATTGACTGTAAATGTTTTTCAATTGGCAATTCAATTGGCTAAGCTCACGTAGAACTCGTTGCTTGTATAGAATTTATTTCATTAATCATCAGTTGTCGCGGCGTTGCGTCTGCTTGAGAGCGCGAGGGTTTGTGGGTTCGATTCCAACTCGGGGAAGAGGGATTTTTTTATTTCCATTTTCTTCGCTCTGGAAACTAGGCAAAGCGCAGCGTTGAGTTCCGCCACTCAGTACGCATTGCCTCGAAAAACGGCGGTAAGTGGGGACGGAGAAAGCAGGGACTAATGCAACGGAGTGTCTTAACACTAGCTTCGTATGTTTCCTGCAGTTCCCTCTGCCTAGCCTGCCATGTGCGGGATAAAGCGTGAAGCTATAAAAAAAATATTATCAGTTGAAGTATTCAAATTCAAATATCGACTATATTTTTTTACCAATCCATCTTTCAATATCTTTAAAACGATACCAATAAAAAATTTTAGGCCAAAAACTCGCCTTTTTAATCACAATAAAACAAATCACAAATAATATATAGTAAAGATAATAAAATAATAATTAAATTAATAATTAAATATAAATACAAACTTTTACGCTTTATTTTGTATGTAACAAATCCTACAATCGTAATTCATTGCTGAATTGACTGTTAGAGTACACAGAATGTTAAAACACTACGCTTTTATCTTTCTATGACAATAAAACATTGCGTATTAAGTAGCGAAACTCTACACCGCGCTTTGTTTTACTATAGAGAAGAAATAAAAATGAAATAAAATCATTTAAATAGGCTCATTTTAAAATCATCACTTAAAAATTTAATGGTAGTTAGTATCGCTTATGAAATCAAAATAAAAATCCTATTCTAGCAAATTTTCCCATTCAATAAATTAAGTTACTTCGTTATAAACTACTTCATTTTAATTAAAAAGTAAAAACACAAGTGACTAGTAATATCGCCGCTCGAAGTTACCGGTAACAAACTTCTACTGTCTCTATGTAGCGTTAAAGATAAGCAATTAAGAGCAAGATGCCGTTGAAAATAAAACAATCTTACAAAAAATATAAGATAAATAAAGTTACAAATTGCTTACAAACTTAGTTTTAATAATCATTATATATTATTTATGGAAGCGTTTTAATTGCGCACACTTGGAATGGAGACTTTTTCACCTAGAATTTTAGTTTTGATATCGTTTTGAAGATCTTGAAAAGACAGATGGATTAAAATTATAGCCAATGTTTGATCTTGAACAGTTCAATTGATAATTGATTAAACAAGTTTTGCAAGTTAGCGAATTGAATTTATTCGAAAGACATTAGCGCGCGCTCTTTGTCAGAGGCGCTTGTGCACAGCTAGCCCACTAATAGTTATTAAGTTTTTGTAGGTTTAGTTTCTCCTTGAGTATATTTAATATTTTTATTACCATATTTTCCTCCTCTGGTAAGACGAAGTTTCAAAGATCGCTTTGGATTCCGCGGATTGACAAGCAATGCTCATATTACAGTGGAAAACGTTTTTTTTAATATTAATTCATTTCATATCTTTATAGATATCTGTCGCAGCACGTCTCCGAAGTTGCCACATAATAAACTACTCATGGATGCTGAACACATTCTTCTACCTCTTCAAGAAGTTTATACCGCAACACGCTTGGGACAGAATACATTTTCATGGCAGTGATTTAAAAAGCCTTCACAAGCACATACCGCCGGAATGTCTTCCTGAGAGATATGGCGGTACCTGCAGAAATCATGTATCTATAGGCAAATGGTTGCAAAAGATTAAAAAGTATAGAGATGAAGAATTTGATAAAGAAATGAAAGTACTAGGCTATATTGTGAAGGAATGAGGTTTTGTGAACTAAATTAGTGTCAAAACAACGTGACGTGTATATTTAATTAATTTATTGGTGTAATTAATGTGATTTTATTTAATAATATATAATAGTTATATATATAATAATATTGTTGCAGTTTCAATTTTGGCTGTAAATTTACTTTAAAAATTTAACAATACCGTCGTTGACAATAATATATAATAACAAATGACTACTTCTTTCATAATATAATATCTTTTATTACGTAACATAATATGTGATTCACAATTTGGTCTTGCCTTGTTTTAATTTTAAAAAGATGTCACAAATAAACTTACAGGTTCAAAGTAAGTACAAATATTTGAATTTTTAAATTGAGCGTTGATTGTGATAATTTTAGATAAAAAATTTTGCTTGTACAATGTAAAATATACATTTGCCTCGTGTTATATGTGGCTTACATGGACTGAACTGTGATAACTAAGTGGTATAGGTAACTAAGGACAAATTTGTATTTATATATGCATAAATAAATTATTTTTTTATATCTTTCTTTCTATATTCTTTTTTATTTATCCCAATTAAGTAGTATGTATAATATTCCACTAGTAAAAGTAGAGAAGGAATTCTACAAAGTTAATTTAAGTTATGACCGTCGTGGCGCAACGTCTGGCGAACGCGACGGTTTCTGGGTTCGATCCCGAGGCGGAGAAGATGGATTTTTCTATTTCCATTTTCTTCGCTCTAAACTAGGCACGGAGTTGAGTTCCGCCACTCAACACGCAATGCTTCGAAAAGGGCGGAAAGCGGGGGCGGAGAAAACAGGGACTAAGCAACGTAGTATCTTAACACTAGGTTCATATGGTTCCTGTAGTTCCCTCTGCCTACCTTGCAATATGCGGGATAAAGCGTGAAGCTAAAAAAAAAACGTTGTGTTATTTTTTTAGACTTGGCCTCTATAAGTAACAGTAGATGACTGTCAAAGCCTATTAAATTATTAAAGAATTTATAGTAAAATCTAAATTCATACACACATTTCGAAAATTTGTACTTGAAATTAAATTCACTATTTTTTATACTGATTCCGACCCGTTGAATATCCCAACTAGCGTATCTATAGGTAAAATTGTACATAACATTTCTTGTAACGAACAAGAGAAGACAGCTTGGTTTTTACAAGATCATAAATAAAATATCTTGGTATATGTATGTAAACTCCAAGACTTCAATGAAATTTGACTTTTGTTCTTTATTTTTAATTATATTATGTATATATAAGTGTATATAGGATAAAAAAATCTGTTGTGCTTAAGTCTTTCTGCTCCTCCTATTGTTACTTGCAATATGTACATCCAACTTATTATGTCGTTCTTGAACTTTAAACAAGTCTTAACTTGTGACTTTTAAATATACCAGCTGCTTATAAGTTTTAAATACAGCTTATTATTTATAACGATGCAAATGTCACGTCTAGAGAAAATGTCAAGCAAATCAGATGATAACTATAAATAAAACGATATTAAGCAATATTGTTATACTTAACTTTGGATAGCATCCTTGGCACTGTTTAATAGCTCACATTAATACGAGACCCAGTAGAACCCGGCGAAGATTTACAATTTCTAAAAAATAATCATAGAAACAATATTAGGCTAATAATTGGCTTAATGTAATTTTTTTAGAAAAGCGATGAAAATGCCATATCTAGTGTTAAGACACTTCGTTACCCGCTTTCCGCTTTTCAGACATTGCGTGTTGAGTAGCGCAACTCAACGCCACGCTTTGTATAGTTGTCAGAATATCGAAAATGGAAACAAAATATTCCATCGTCCTCGAGCGGGAATCGAACCCACAAACTGTCAAGTTTACAGGCACGTTACGCCTCCGCACCACAACGATGTTGCATCGCCATTTTCAAAAGTTTTATATATAATATACTAATCCAGTATCGTTCTTATTTATATATACGAATATATTGGCGAAGTTGATATATAGTTTAAGCAAATTGAAGTAGCAAAACTTAACATACCCATGTAATATATGTATTGAAAACTGCCGTCGTAGCAGCCCTAGAAGTCTTTAGGTGTTTATTACATTTCAAACATTTTTTGTTCAAAAAACCGATCCAATTAATGTTAAAAGCGTTATCTTTATTTGTCCATGTTTACGCTAGCGTGTTTGATATAGAGCCTGTTTTTACAGCGGACAGTTTCACAAATTCACGATCAAAGACAAAATAAAAATAAACGTTTTATTTTAAAATGATTTTGCTCTCGACAAGAAACTTAATTAACATTCTCTTATTTTACGTTTAAAATACGTATTAGGTATTTTATTTTTTATAAAATAGTGTCTTCACAACGCCCTCATAGCTTAGTCTAGACGTGGAAAAATGGAAATAGAAAAATCCATCTTCCCCGACTGGGGATCGAACCCAGAAACCGTCGCGTTACAGCCAGACGTTGCGTTTCTGCGCCGCAACGGTCCTTTTTTAGTTATATTTTTACTTTTTATAGTTTTTGTTTTCGTTTTTACTATACAACAACAATATATATTATTATTAACAAAACTTAGCGTTTCTATTTTTAAGCTTAGCCAGGAACAAATGCTTAAAGGTCCTAAAGAAGTTTCTCCCTAAACACCAAAAGCTTTTTTTGGAATTATCAATTTCAAGAAAAACCTCTAGAAAATTCCTATATTATAATATTTTTGAATATTTATATATCTAGAAACTGTTCTGTATATTCCGAAGGTAATTTGAGCCTTTGTGTGTTTTAAATAAATTACTTCTACGACTATGTCAAATTAAAATATCTACCATTTCGTAATATTATAAAAACTTTTAAAATTGGATCGGATAGATTGCAAAATATTACAAAAGTCTATTGAGAGAACGATTTATTATTAATATTTAATTAGCCTCCTCCCCAGCGGGGTAGCCAGTAGGAATGAAGCGCCATTCGCTAACGTCCTTACCTCTTTGGCCTTGGTAGTTAACGTCTTTAACCTATTAATACATATCTGACAGTATAAAGAATACGTGGAAGATCATTCGAAGCCTCTCTTACCATTGACTCTTGTGACATATTTACATTATATATCATTTGTAACACTTATTCCTATTCTTCGAACCCACAACCAACCAACTATCTATTTTTACACGCTTTGTATAGTTTATTAAATTAACTTGGGATAAAAGAAAAATCACACAGTAAATGTTCCTTAGCCAAGATCAGCCAAACACACAGACGTACATGCATGCCCTGGGTGTATCCTACAATTGGATACAATTTTAAGAAAAATTAAGATCGACTTGGAACTGTAGGTGGGATTAGGTAATATATACTTTTAAGAAATTTAAATATAGTAATTATTTCAGGGCTTATATATGTAAGAGAATAGTTAGTATAGAATATTATTTATAACATTAAAATGTTCCTTAGAAAATATAAGTAATAGCTTATGATGTTAACAAATTAATTAATTTTATAGTGTTAATCCACACTAAGAATAAAAGAAGATACACACATATATATTTTTACAAAAATAAAATCCATCTGCGTTCAAATTCTTTTATTTTTTTTTAAGTATTTTTCGTTGGCTACCATCCTCTTCCTTACACATAATTTAATAATAGGACAAAAGGACTTAAAGGACTCCAGGAGAGGACTTCCCTCGGTAAATATGTCGTTTGCTGAAACGACACAAGACTGCGTGAAGCGAAAACGTGAATAAATAAATAGTAATAATTCTTAAGTAGAAACGTAAGGCTGTGAGTTATTCACAGCCTTACGTTTCTACTTAAGAATTATTTTAAGAATTATTACGGTGAAGATGGAATAGGAGCCGATAAAGCTTAGCTCGAAATTGAAAAACATGGTAGACTTACGTAGATCACTCGGTCTCATCTAAATCTCAGACATTTTTGTGAGGCAGGAATAAATATTGGAGACAGTTAAGAGATAGATAAGAGAAATGCGTGCACGTAATGTTAACACATTAAAGGAAATTAATTGAAACTTAATTACTAATATTCTAATACATAGCCTGTACCTATACCAATAGGGTATAGGGCGTATTTACTTCAGGCACTATTTACTTACTTTGACAATATTTATAAAGCCATGTCAAACCAATCACATACATACATTCAGACGTTAATGGAACTGACTAATAGATACTCTATTCCAAGGTAGTGTTTATATTGGTGTAATATATATATATATATATATATATATATATATATATATATATATATATATATATATATATATATATATATATATATATATATATATATATATATATATATATATATATATATATATATATATATATATATATATATATATATACAAATTCCAAAAATTATAATGTAAGCAAATAATTCGCATAAATTGTTTTATTTAAAATTTATAAAAGTTACGAAACTCCAAGATCTATAAAATATAATTTTCCGAATAAATTAAAAGAAAAAATAAACTAAGTATGTAAAAATTAGTTAAACCTGTCACGTGACCTAGACCTAATTTGATAAATATTTGATCACGTCACATGCAGATGCGGAGCTGTTGCAGTTTATTTTAGCTTATTCATATAGTCGAGGTGGTTTCACCACGTTGTGTAATTTTGGCTACGATTTATATTATTCCATATACTTCAGAATTTTAGTCAATATTTTTCTTTAACACTTTTATTTCAACTTATAGTCTTTTTTAAGTATTATTATTGACCAAAATATATTTTTATAGAATGTATGTATATAAGTAAATTATTAAAATTACTATGATACTTGATAACATACAGAGAAGTATTATTTTTAGTATGAATGTAAGAACAATATTTTTATGAATTGACTCAAATTAGACGTATAGAGATATAAGCCTGTGTATCTTGGACGGTTTCAGGAGCCATTATCGTCACCATTTTTATTCATAAACGTTAATATTTGCTCAGCTTTATACAGTGAGTCAATAAACCTATACTAACTATAACAGAAAAAAACAATGTTTTTTGCTTATGGCAGGATATGCAGAGGGATCTGCAGGAAACATAGAAATCTAGTGTTAGTGTTGCTTAGTCCTAGCTTTCTCCTTACCCACTTTCCGCCTTTTTCGATGCACTGTGTGTTGAGTAGCGGAACTCAACGCTACGCTTGCCTTGTTGCCAGAGCGAAGAAAATAGAAATAGAAAAATCAATCTTCCCCAAGTGGGAATCGAACCGAAGAAACCGTCGTGGCACAGAGTACCACGTTCTCTACTTCTTCAAGTAGTCTTTTTTAATAAATACTACTTGCCTTGGTTGTACTAATTGCCTTTATAACTGCAAATAGTACTTGCTGATTCCTCTTAGATTCCCTATAAATTTGTTAAAGAAAATCTTCGTAGTTTGGAGATATCTCGATTATGCCTGTGTATACTGTAGATAATTTTAAAGTAATTTATTAAAACATCTTTTAAATATTGACATAAAAAGTTACATTTTGAAGAAAACCTAAACCCAAGGTATAAGACAAAGTCAACAAGCTGTTGACTTTGTCCTGCATGGATCTCATCTACGAGTGTGTATACAGTACTTCGAAATGCCAATAACCCTGTATATATTACTTAATATGTTATGAGATCCGTTGTCACACATAGTCTATCAAATATAATGTTACTTAGATTTATCTAGTATATAGCAAAGAGGACGAAGTGTTGTTTATCAAAAACGCTTTAAGTGCTGCATCATGACAGAGCATTGAACTAAAAATTACTGCATATGGATATATAGGCTACAACTATCACTTGTACCAAAACAATGTTTTCGAATGAAATTGGAACCTACCATTATTACGACGATGACTTACATTTATCTTACTTATGTCCTGTTATTCCTCGTCATAATCATAGGGCTTAGAGAACGTTTCCACCATGAACAGTCTTGGGCAGCGTTACCATGGTCTTCCCATATTAAGACCATTGCAGCTGCTTCTCTAGCCACAGACCTTCACCACATAGATTTTGGGCAATTCTTCGTTTGCCACCTGATTGCCAGTAAATGGCCTATCACGATGAGAGTACTAATAAAATACATATACGTTTCTTACGTACCAACTACGAAAGTCTCTACAATTTCCAGTTGATTGACATAGAGAATTATGTGATAACAAAACCTATTTCATTTCGCTTTTCAACGGTTAATTCTATTCAAAAGCTCATCACGGACGATGATAATCTGTGGTTTAATTCATTTGTGTTGAATTTAGTACAATAGTTGTTATTTAGCCAATTATTGTCATTGATTGGTTTGCTAGTATCTGTACGAGTATTATGAAGCTGGAAAGCTTATTTGTTTATCTAATTTCTGGAATAACAGGTTGAAATTGATGTTTTTTATCATCAAAACTTCATTTATTAAGAAAGGCTATACATTATGTCATATTTATTCAATGTAACTTACTGTAAAGTACTGTATCTGCAGTGTGAGTTACCTCAGGCACTTGCAACTTGTTAAGATTTACCTTTTCTCATTTTAGCACGCGGACAAAGCTGCACGTAAAGGTCGATGTATGTGATACAAGTGGGTTAAATAATCCACGTCTTACATTTAGACGTGTAAGCGACGAAAATATATATTATATATATTATATTATACAATACAATATAAATATATATTATATTATACTATACAATTGATAAAAATATTCTAAAATTGGTTAAAAAATAATTTTGAATTTAAAAAAATACCTAAATGTCAGGAACTTCTTGAGAGAAACTTCTTTAGTTACGACTCCATTAAGACATGCCATTAAGAACTTGTTAAATGTCATAGTAATGCTGTAATGACGAAACAAAAAGTATATTCGCCTAACCTACCTAATTTCATTTCAAAGCTCCTTTCTTATATGAAATTTATACAAAAATATTTTAGTAACAAAAATTTTTTAATAAAATAATTATGAACCATCACAATGTTTCTACTACAAAACTTCAAAACTGAAAACCATTTCATATGAATATTACCAAGCGTATCACGATTCACGTATAATACAGAGTACAGTGATTTATCAGTAAGCACAGCTACAGCTACAGGTCTCAGTCAGGCGCGGGCTACGCCGTAGCGCGCGTGTTGCTACGGTGCTACGAGACGCTACGAGATAGCGATACGGTCATAACTTCAGCACTTCTTTACAAAACAATTAATTGATGTGACAAAAGTTATTATTCTTGCAAATTGTTGAAAAATTTTCAAGGTAAGTTTTGAATGTTGAATTTAGTTTTGAAAAGGCCTCTTTTATGATTGTCGTTTTATGAAAATGTATCAAGCTTGTTTTCATATATAAGAATAATTAACAACTATGACAATCATTTGGCGATAATCTATGACATCATTGATTTTAATGAATAAACAAAAAAATATTTAACCAAGAATAATAAGTTTTCATTGCCAGCTACAACGCTATATCACATAGTAAATACGGACTGTATTTTACTTAAGACTGATAAGGGATCCCTGTGATATAGCATTCATTCGATTAACAGGTACAAAAGAAGAAAGCTATTAGGTTATCGTGTTTATTATTTTCATTTGAAATGAAGGTATTATTTTATGTAAATTGATAAATCAAAAATAATAAAATTGCCATATTGAAAATTAATTTGTGTGACATATAAAAATAAGTATATAGTTTTTGTATTATATGTATATATTTATATTTTTATAAAAGACAAACCTTTATTCTATCTACCAAAGAGAAACAAAAGGAATAATCACTTGGACAAAGCTTTGCGGTACGATATAAAGTGATGTCCATTCGATCATACTGACACAGTACTACAATAGCAAAGTAATATCACAGCTATGTTTTGTGATGCAAGGATATTTTTATAACATTTCATTTAATTATTCTTTTTTTATTTGCCTTACTTATCATTTTATTTATTTTTATAAATATATTAACATCCCTTTTAATCCTTGTCTAACTCTGTACTGAATTTTCCTTTCTCTAGGAAAATTTAACATGTAAATGTTTTTTCCACCAAATACTCTTAGGTAAGTAAAATATTTCATCAATATTTTTTGTTGGCTCTCATTAATTTCTATTATATCATTTTAACCAACCAAAACATTTTTTTAAAAGAAAAAAATCGAGAACCGTCGTGGCATACAGGCACAGCGTCTGCCTGTAAACGCGAAAGTTTATAGGTTCTACTCCCACTGGTAGAGAATGGTTCATTTCATTTTCATTTACTTCGATCTGGTAACTAGCGTAGTTCACGGCGTTGAGCCACACTCAATATGCAATGCCTCGAAGAGAGGCGGAAAGTGAGGAAAGGAGTTCGCACAAGCTTCCGATGGTAAAGAAATATAAGTAAAAAATTAGATAGAATTAAAACTCAAAAAAACGTCTAAGGGTTTAAGCTTCCACATTTTTATTATTAACCTTTCCTATAAAGATTTTTCCAGAGAATTTCACAGATATAATATCTTTTTATAAAATGATCTCCATCGCAGCGCAAAGCTTCTAATAATACCTAAGAGCAGTTCACGGGCTCACTGACTTACGTGCTTTAATTAGACATTTCTAACACAATATTAATGCTGTCATTTCTTCTGAGTCACTTGTCTTTTCTTAATGTAAAGTTATTTAAAGTATTGTTTTAGGATTCCGAACTCTAAAACAGTTATATTGAGTATAAATTTATTACGTATATTATTTTTCGAAATCTCTTAGTTTTTATAGTTTTGCGCAGTAGATAGTTGGCAGGTAGGTTTTTAAAAACTATATTAAATCTATGAAGATTTTATATAGATTTTAAAAACTTTATTTTTGTTGTCAAAATGTTACTGTAATTGCATATGTCGTCACTAGGCCAGAGATTCGCTGTTAGTTTATTGTTCCTAATAAAATAATATAATAATATCAATTGGCTTATTCTCGTGCTATAGAGAGGAGAGACTTAATGCTTACATAATTCAGTCTATTTTATTTGATTAATAACTAACACTTATGGACATTATTTAAAAACTTTTTTCAATACAAATTTGATTTTGTTACACAGTAAAATTAGTAATTAGTTATTTTAATTTTAATAACAAAAACAATATTCAATATTGTCTGTGTTCCAATCATAATACAAATAGCAAATTGGTCTCGTCGTCGTCGTCGTCGTCACAATCAGATGTTCTCTAATATCCGGCCCTTACATAGTGAATACCTGTGAAGTGTAAAGATTCAAACCATAAATTTTTAATATATCGCTCGTCTGTATGCGACGTATAAATTCGAAATATATCGTTATACGAAAAATAATATAGAAAAATTCTGTTAAGTTTCTATAAATTTAATATAAATGGGCAATTAAGTTTATAAAAATTAAAAATCTTATATCAAAAGAACAAAAACCACATACACGTATAAATAATGTTTTCAAATGTGAATTCTGACAAACACATAGGAAACTAGTGTCAAGACTCTCCGTTTCCTACTTTCCGCCTTTTTCGAGACATTGCATGTTAAGTGTACTCAACGCCTTGTGTTGCTTAGCTGCCACGTGAAGGAAATGGAAATAGAAAAATCCATCTTCTCCGACTGGAATTCGAATACACAAACTGTTGCGTTTATAGATTAACGCCTCTGCGCCACGATGGTTCTACGATAATATTCTGTTATAAATGTAAGTCTGAAGCCGACTTCACTGTAAGCGCGGCGGTTAGGAGTTCGAGTTTGAGTCCGTTGCGACTTATTCAGGGATTATTTTATTAATAAAAATATTTCAATTTTAAGTTCCAAAATAATATCTATAACCTTAACAATAAGGCCAAGAATTGAGTGAAAAAAAATTAAAATATTTAAATGAAACATGAATCTGAGAAAAAACACTAACTGAGTAGCGATTTAAGCCAATAAATTATAAGGACACAATTTTTCAAATTCAGCGTTCATAATAAGCAGTATTCGTACAGTTGTATTACAAAATCCTTTTAACACTAAAATATTACATTAGGCAAATAGAAGTTGCAAACCAAAAACTACTCTTTTAAATATAAAGACCACACTAACCATTTTATTTTATTATAGTATACATATATATATGTATAAAAACATAAATAAGTTTATATATTATATACAAAATATAGTATTTATATGTATATATAGAAAGTCTAAATTATGTTAAATGTGTTACAATATAGATTTGTAAGCTTAAAATGAAACTCAACATGCGAGGCCTCAAAAAGGCAGAAAGCGAAGAGCGGAGTGTCTTAGCACTAGGTTCTAACGGTTCCCGCGGTTCCCTCTTCCTACCCTGCTACGAGCAAGATAAAGCGTGCAAATAACGTAAATATTAATTATTTAAGTATTTATCATATTTTCATATTTATTGTAGGTCTTAATTGATTACTCTTTAATTCGATGAACTAAGATTTTTTTGTAAAATACACTTTGCAAAATTCTCTTAATAATAGAAAGAAACAAATCTATTTATATATATATATATATATATATATATATATATATATATATATATATATATATATATATATATATATATATATATATATATATATATATATATATATATATATATATATATATATATATATATATATATATATAATATATATAATATATATATATATATATATATATATATATATATAAGTTTTATAGCCCGTTATTACTTGTAATGATTAACATTTTTACTGTCATAACAAATACGACATAATGAAATATTCAAATTTAATAGCTATATTAAAGTATTTTTCTTTTTTTTAGCTTCACGCTTTATCCCGCATATTGCAGGGTAGGCAGTGGGAACTGCAGGAACCATATGAACCTAATGTTAAGACACTCCGTTACTTAGTCCTTGCTTTCTCCTGCCTCGAAAAAGGCGGAAAGCGGGGACGGAAAAGCAGGGACTAAGCAACGGAGTGTTTTAACACTAGGTTCCCACGGTCCCTGCAGTTCCCTCTGCCTACCCTGCCATGTGCGGGATAAAGCGTGAAGCTAAAAAAAGAAAAAAGAATAGAAAAGTCGGGTAAAAAGCTTTAAGCATAAGAAGAGGAAGCGATTTATGTATAAAGAAGTAGCGAAAGATGACACTAAAGAGAATTGCTAGGACCTTTTAGTTTAGCGGTCGTTCCTATGCATCCAACTTTGATAAAGTTGAAGCGTGAAGCCTTAAGATTATTTTAAAGGTACAACACTATTATTAATAAGATTTTTTTTAATAATAAGATGGCAAACGAGCAGAAGGGTGTCCACTTAACCTGATGTTAAGTGGACACCCTTGCCCATAGACATTCACAACCTCCAAGGAAGTGTACGCGTTGTCAACTAAATAAACAGACCATCCCCCTTTATGGGCTTACGGAATTCTTACTCACCTGACGAAATACAGCAGCATTAGCCTTTTTGAAGTACTGGCGTCAGTAGGAGTAGTAGAAGTAGTGGAGAAAAGCTTGACGCTTGACTCTACAACTTTTTACTTTGATCTTAAATATAACTTTTTCAAAAACAACAAGTGGTTATTTTTTTTAAAGAATAGCACCAGACCATACGTATACATATTTTGCGGGCGTATTAGGACATAGGTTCTACGTATTAAATATCTTAAGTCACTTAAGAACTGTATTTCAGAGTAGTTCCCTTATACGAACCATTGACAGTATACAATCGTCCCAATTGGTTATTTACAAAAGATTTTAGCTTTTTATAAAAAAATTCTAACTAAATGCATACAAAAATATCTTAAATTTTGAACATATTAATATCGGTGTGATGTCGAGGCCACCTCGCCTAATGATGATGATCACGCAACCCTAATCGATTAAACAAAACCCTACACGTGTACTTAATCAGGCCAATATACGTGTATCATAATTACTATGGATAAATCGAACAGAAATGAAAAAAAGAACTTCCATATTAATTGATAAACGTCGCTAAGCCTTGTCATTTGAAATGGAATTTAATAGAATAAAAAATGTTTTAGCATGATTATATACGTTCTTAACTTATTAACTTTGGTTCAGGAGTTACATGCGTTCAAAGACGTCATGGGCTAACTGACATATACTTGTTCTAATCTTATTATATAGGTGAAAAAGACAAAATATATAAATAAGGTAGTGTAATATATTCCTCATAAGAGGAGCTTTTAACTGAATTTTGCTGAAATAAATATTTTTTTATGTCTCTTATAAAAAATGTTTTAATTTTATAAATGGAAATTTTGCCAACTTAGCCAGAATGCCTCGAAAAGGGCGTAAAGCGGGGACGGAAAAGCAGGGACTAAGCAACGGAGTGTTTTAACACAAGGTTCCCACGGTCCCTGCAGTTCCCTCTGCCTACCCTGCCATGTGCGGGATAAAGCGTGAAGCTAAAAAAAAAGAAAAAAGAGTAGAAAAGTCGGTTAAAAAGCTTTAAGCATGAGGAGAGAAAGCGATTTATGTATAAAGAAGTAGCGAAAGATGACACTAAAGAGAATTGCTAGGACCTTTTAGTTTAGCGGTCGTTCCTATGCATCCAACTTTGATAAAGTTGAAGCGTGAAGCCTTAAGATTATTTTAAAGGTACAACACTATTATTAATAAGATTTTTTTTAATAATAAGATGGCAAACGAGCAGAAGGGTGTCCACTTAACCTGATGTTAAGTGGACACCCTTGCCCATAGACATTCACAACCTCCAAGGAAGTGTACGCGTTGTCAACTAAATAAACAGACCATCCCCCTTTATGGGCTTACGGAATTCTTACTCACCTGACGAAATACAGCAGCATTAGCCTTTTTGAAGTACTGGCGTCAGTAGGAGTAGTAGAAGTAGTGGAGAAAAGCTTGACGCTTGACTCTACAACTTTTTACTTTGATCTTAAATATAACTTTTTCAAAAACAACAAGTGGTTATTTTTTTTAAAGAATAGCACCAGACCATACGTATACATATTTTGCGGGCGTATTAGGACATAGGTTCTACGTATTAAATATCTTAAGTCACTTAAGAACTGTATTTCAGAGTAGTTCCCTTATACGAACCATTGACAGTATACAATCGTCCCAATTGGTTATTTACAAAAGATTTTAGCTTTTTATAAAAAAATTCTAACTAAATGCATACAAAAATATCTTAAATTTTGAACATATTAATATCGGTGTGATGTCGAGGCCACCTCGCCTAATGATGATGATCACGCAACCCTAATCGATTAAACAAAACCCTACACGTGTACTTAATCAGGCCAATATACGTGTATCATAACATACTATGGATAAATCGAACAGAAATGAAAAAAAGAACTTCCACATTAATTGATAAACGTCGCTAAGCCTTGTCATTTAAAATGGAATTTAATAGAATAAAAAACATGTTAGCATGATGATATATCTCGGCGCTAGGCCAGGGTTTCGTTGTTCAGAGTCCATTTTTCAGAATAAAATAACAGAGTGGTAGCAATTGGTTTATTCTCGTACAATAGTTAATAGAGAAGAGATTTACGATACATAATTCAGTCCTTTTATTTATTTAACAGCTGACATTTCTGTCCAATTTTCAAAATTAACATCATAAAGAACTTAACATTGCAAATAGGTTTTATTGATTTAAATAATTAAACATTAATTTCAATACTAAATACTTTCTAACAATAAAATCATAAAATGTATATTGATTTGCGCCCATATATACGTTCTTAACTTATTAACTTTGGTTCAGGAGTTACATGCGTTCAAAGACGTCATGGGCTAACTGACATATACTTGTTCTAATCTTATTATATAGGTGAAAAAGACAAAATATATAAATAAGGTAGTGTAATATATTCCTCATAAGAGGAGCTTTTAACTGAATTTTGCTGAAATAAATATTTTTTTATGTCTCTTATAAAAAATGTTTTAATTTTATAAATGGAAATTTTGCCAACTTAGCCAGAATAAGAGCTTTTTTTATTTTTTATCTGAAAGTAACTTATATTATGCAATTTATCAAAAAGTTCTATTGTGGGTTTTCAAGCCGTTTAGACACTGCATTTTAAACATGTTTTGATCAATTGAATTGTGTAGACAAATAAAATTTCAGTTCAAATCAGTAGTATCTAAGTTGAACGTGTTTAATAAAGTAAGTAAGGTTCCGTCTCAATATCATAATTCTAAGTTAATGAATTTTTTTAACATGTATCTATATGTAACGTAACCATCAACCAGTAATTCTCCTTTATAATATATATATATATATATATATATATATATATATATATATATATATATATATATATATATATATATATATATATATATATATATATATATATATATATATATATATATATATATATATATATATATATATATATATATATATATGTATATATATATATATATATATATATATATATATATATATATATATATATATATATATATATATATATATATATATATATATATATATATATATATATATATATATATATATATATATATATATATATATATATATATATATATATATATATATATATATATATATATATATATATATATATATATATATATATATATATATATATATATATATATATCACAACCATATATATATTGTATATATATGTATTATATATAATTCAAAAGTCTTGAAAAGCTTTATCTCCTTTAAGAATAAGCTATCCCATATCATCATATTTTTTTTATATTATCCGGGTAGGCATATAACTCCACTCCACCTGATGGTAAGTGGAAGTGGAGAACGCGAACACGACTAGTACTGATAGCAAGAATGAGTTGCACTAGTCACCCTCGCCATGCTGGCCCGCAAGATGCCTCTTCACGCCTCGTTTGAAGGCACCCAGGTTATAAGAGGAGAGGAACACGTGTGCTGGTAGAGAGTTCCATTTTTTGGCGGTGCGACAAAGAAAAGAGTTGCCAAATTTCTTTGTGCACGTTGGGATAGATGTCACAGTTAGGCGGTGACAACGCGAGTCAGCATACGTGGATCTATGAAGGGGAAGCAGGGATTAGAGAGAATAATTCACCACTCAGACCACTCGCTGTGATACAGTCGATAGAAAACGCTCAGCGCCGCTATTTCTCCACGCAAGCATAAAGGTTCGAGGGTGTTTGTGATCTTTACGTCGCCAATAATGCGAATATTTACAAGAACATCATCAAACATTCGTTGCATACTTAATTAAAAGAAAATGTAGGCAATAAAAGTTTTTATTTGATACTAGTTGCTGCCCCTACTGCGTTTAAGTGAATATAACTACTTTTTTCGAGGTACTTGCAGCTATATTCTTTATAGCATAGCATGTAAAGTATTAAAAAAGATATGTTGCATGGAAAAAGTATGTTGACGATGGCGGGCTTATATTAAAAGAAATCTTTACAGCAAACCAGTGTTAGTAAATGTTATTTATTCCATTGTGTTTATTCCCATTATTTGGCATAATGGGATTAAACACAATGAAATAAATAATATGAAATAAAACATGTTAAAAACTGATAAAATAGTATAAAAATAAATATGATATGTATACTTATAAATACATACTTACTACACAAATCAAGACACTCTTTGTCCCAAATTCGAGATATAACATTTTCAAAGGTAATTCAACGCCACGCTTGGAATTACCCGGCCGCCATATTAAGCGACTTAGTTTTTTTTAAGTAGTAAGTATTCTTAATTAAACGTTCCCAATATTTTAAATTTATCCTCTAAAATAATAATAATAAAATAATATAAAAAACTCCAAGTAACCATAACAGTTGTATTGCAAACACATTGAAATCCATCCATTATAGGTATAGATAAACAAACATACAAGCAGCATATGTATGTATATATAATTTTTTTTTTTTTTTTAGCTTCACGCTTTATCCCGCACATGGCATGGTAGGCAGAGGGAACTGCAGGAACCATACGAACCTAGTGTTAAGACACTCCGTTACTTAGTCCCTGCTTACTCCGTCCCCACTTTCCGTTTTCCAGGCATTGCGTGTTGAGTGGCGGAACTCAACGCGGCGTGTATATATATATATATATATATATATATATATATATATATATATATATATATATATATATATATATATATATATATATATATATATATATATATATATATATATATATATATATATATATATATATATATATATATATATATATATATATATATATATATATATATATATATATATATATATATATATATATATATATATATATATCATATTTTACTCTATACTCTTTTACATGTTCCTAAACCACTTTTTGTACAATATAAATCTATTAATATAAAATAATTTCCATCATATGAACTTATTTACAATTACAAAAACAATAATAAACAATCTCACTCGACGCGTAATCTCCACGTGTATTCTACGTAAGTGACTAACCTCAATAAGAGTGGCCGCCGTGACCAAAATGGGTCAGGACGATATTATTACAATACAGCTACGTTATAATAGACGTAAATGAAAGGATAACAAATTTCAACGATCAGAATTCATCTCGAACACTGTACAGAATATATTAAACTCGAAATTTTAACGTCTTTAGGTGATGCTAATTTTGACTTTAGGTAATTGCTATAACAGTTATGTTAATATTTTTTTAGCTTCATGCTTTATCCTGCACATGGCAGGGTAGGCAGGAGGAACTGCAGGAACAATAGGAACGTACCGTCAAAACACGCTGATGCATAATGGCGACGAAGAAAGCAGGGACTGCTTTCTCTGTCCCCATTTTTTGCCTTTTTCGGGACATTGCCTGTTGAGTGGCTGAACAGAACGTTTCTTCGACTTCCCTGCTATATGAGAAGTAGCTGAATCGATGAATGAAGCTGCTGAAATCAAAAATATTACATTAAATAAGGTAGGGTAAGAGGTAAGGGTAAGGCTAAATTAGCCTCGAAGAAGCTCGGTGTGCTCAATAGATCGAAACGATATTTCACGCCGGCTCACCGCCTGCAACTTTATAAAGCTCAGGTTCGGCCTCACATGGAATACTGTTCACATCTTTGGGCAGGGGCTCCCCAGTACCAGCTTCTCCCTCTAGACCGCATTCAAAGGAGAGCGACTCGAATTGTCGATTGCGAAAAGATTTCTGATCTCGACTCCTTGGCACTGCGTAGAGATGTAGCCTCGCTATGCATTCTCTACCGCATATATCATGGGGAGTGCTCTGAAGAACTGTTCGGACTGATCCCTGCCGCCTCTTTCCGTCATCGATCTATGCAACAACTCTACCACCCCCACCACCTTGACAGTTGGCAGAGTACTACTGTGCGTTTTAACAGTAATTTTCTGCCCCGCACCATAAAATTGTGGAATGAGTTGCCGCATTCGGTATTTCCGGACAGATACGACCTGCAGACCTTCAAGAAAAGAGCGTATTCCCATTTAAAAGGCCGGCAACGCATTTTGTAGCTCCTCTGGTGTTGCAAATGTCTATGGGCGGCAGTATTCACTTACCATCAGGTGATCTGTCAGCTCGTTTGCCACCTATATTATAAAAAAAAAAAAAAAAAAAAAAATTAAATGAACTATTACAAAGCAGTCTACAATATTATTGAAACTAAATAACATCAGGTCTATATGAAAATACCACTGGCTTCAAACAAAGTTCTACTAGAAATAGCTGATGGGAGTCAACAGATGCATTAATGCATAGTCAGTTAGTAAATTTACCCTATTTTACTGTACAACATTACATAACACACGGTAATACATAAAAACACTATGTGATTTATATAAATTATAATTATTATGTAGTAGGGTAAGAACATCTCCTTATAAATCTCTCTGCTTATTTTATTAACAAGTGTCAAATCATTATTTTACTTAGATATATTGTAATAAGATAAAATAATATATTGTAATTCTACTTAGGCATAATAAATAAGATTTGGTTCAAGCAAGTTCCGGTTGTCATTGGTCTCAGTAAGTTGGATAGGTGCCTCACTACGATTACAATCTTTACTCGGTGCAGTGATTCTATTTAATAGCTTTATTTTGTTTCTGATAAGACAAAGGGCGTTAAGTTCCATTGCTTAATATGCAAGGTTACGAAAATTAAGTGAAAACTAAGGAATAAAGGGACTTTTGAAAGAAAGAGAGTTTCCCTCATTCAGCCTATCCTACTATACCTACTTAAGTGATAAGTGATAATCCGATAAAATCGTTAATAATAATTTGTTTTTAAATCTGAAATTTCATAACTTTTCTTAAAATATTATAAATTATTCTTACGTACTGTACACTATACAAGTGTATAAAGTACAAGCGTCTAACATATTGCTTTGACACACACTTCACTAAGATACGAGGGTCGTCTGAGGCCGTCGACGTAGTGATAAATGAAATTGTGGTTTTGTAAATCCTAGTGTAATTTAAATGTGAAGTAACTTAAAGTCAAATAGGGGTCGTATATTCACTTTAATTAATAATTACTACGCAGAGAAATATGGCATGTGGGTGTATAATTACAAAAAAATACATACATTAACTAATATTAACAATTATTAGTAGTGTCCAGACACTCCGCTTTCCATTTGTTGCTGAATGAATTCGAGACATTTAGTATTGGATTGCAGTACACAACAAAAATTATATTAACTAGTTTTATAGTAAATTTCTTTAAATTTATTTATAAATATGTGCCCTGCATTTCGTCTTAAATGAATTTATAATATGTTTTATCCACGCTTAATCAGAGTGAACAGTGGGAAGTGATTAGTCACTCTGTTGCCTACTTTAAGTCGGCTTAAAGCATTGTGTATTGAGAGACGGAGCTCAACACCTAATTACCAGGGTGAAGAAAATGAGAAAGAAAAATCCACCTTCCCTGAGTGGGAATCGAACCCATAAACTGTCACGTTTACAGACAGACGCTACGCCTCTGCGCCACGACGGTCCTATAAATAGATTCCATAAAAAATGAATTTGAAGTTAAATAAAATAAACTTAAAAAATCGTTCACAATATTATTATAACAACAAGTACATGTTAAGTGACAAGAAAACATTAAGATGAATGGTAAATGGACAGTTAGTCATTAGGAGTACAAAAGACGCTTACAGAATAGAAAATACCTGAAAAAGCTTAAATAACATATCGGATGAAAGCTACTTTAAATTCCAATAACGAAAGCCATTATCACTTTGTCAATACGTCCTTTAGGGTTAGTAAGGGTTAAGTAAACAAGTATAAACGATACGCCCTTGGCGAGACGGGACTCTTCCCTTATTGTCCACTTTTCTGTGTAACACTATTATTCATCTAATTATTTTGTATATCATAATTTACTTATTTTTATAAGCCTGAAACATTATTTTCTTATAATTAATCTATAAAAGGTAAGTAAATAATGGTCACATTTACCCCAGCGCGTGGTTTGCTTGGTAACAACAAAAATTTGCCAAAATAACAAAGTAGATGAAAAGTAAAAATGGTCAGAACTCTACAAAACGATTATTCATATAACACCAGAAAAATTACAAAGCCCCAGGAAGCGATGGTATTAATAACGAAATTCTAAATTCTGAAATCATTATGTAAAACGCTTCAGAAACCATAACAACTTATTTTCATAGCATTAATATATAAAAAAGACGTTAGAGATGGATTCAGAATAATAAATATATGTAAGATATATCAGAAAACAACCGAAAAATATCGATTTTAGATGAAAATCAAATTAGAGAACACGCTGATTTTAAAAAACATTTCTCACTACACGCAGCAGTTTGTGGGTTTGATTCCCACTCGCAGAAGATGGTATTTTTCTATTTCTATTTTCTTGGCTCTGGAAACTAGGCAAAGCGCGGTGTTGAGTTCTGCCACTTAACACGAAATGCCTCGAAAAAGGCGGAAAGCGCGTACGAAGAAAACAGGGACTAAGCAACGGAGTGTCTTAACACTAGGTTCATATGTTTCCTGCAGTTCCCTCAGCTTACCCTGCATTATACGGGAATAACCGTGAAGCTTAAAAAAAATCAACCAATAAAGTTTAAATGGGCGCGACACTTGTGCAGATTCGACAACATTCGACAACAAAAGATGAAAAAGGAAACTACAGAATGGATACTAAGAGATATTGGTCTGCTAATTAAGCCCTGGAAGACTCAGCAATAGATAGAGGAATATTTTAACAAATTTGTGGTTCTTATTAAAAAGGCCTGAGAGATATAGGGGAGGTCTATGCCATTATAGCGACTGATGACAGTAAAAAAAATGATGTGACTGTGAAAAAATTTTAAGCTTTCTTCTGCCAAATAAAAAGTGTAGTAATATTTTTGTGGCTGTAGAAATAAAGGCCTTTTTTATTTATTTTATTAATTCGTATTTTCCATTAAAATAGATCTTTTTAAATACTTCACAGACAATGTCATCAAGTATAGAGCGTACTTTAGCTATAATAAATATACTGTGGCTACTCTAAATAAACAGTGCTAATCTATGTTTTATTCTATCTAAGAAATTCTTTTAAAAGGATTTGGCGATAAATCTTGTGGAATTGACTAGTAAATAACAAGTAAAAAGTAAATAACGAGTAAAAAGGTTTTAGTTTATAGTTTATAACCAAGAAAACTGACAATAGGGGCATAATATCTGTAGTAAAGGAAAAAAGTGAGTGATGAGCTTTTCCCAATAATATACAATAATACAAAAAACTTGTGACAGCGAAGCTTCACGCTATTACATAGAAATAAGGTAAGTACGAAAGCCTATATATATATATATATATATATATATATATATATATATATATATATATATATATATATATATATATATATATATATATATATATATATATATATATATATATATATATATATATATATATATATATATATATATATATATATATATATATATATATATATATATATATATATATATATTCTTTAGGCTTTCGTACTGCGTAAGCAACGCGACGTAAGCCTTTGTTAATATTAAATCAGTGCTAATACCGCGCATATAAATTCACGTTTATACAAGACAAATTAACCTCGACCTCGAAAGCTCTGTAATATCTTAAGTAATCTTGTAGTCAGTAATAATAAATGATTTTGATTTATTTTCATCTTCATTATACGCAATTTGACTTAAGCTTATTCCAAATTCTAAATAATCATTTTTTTTACTATCTTTTGGTAAACTTAAAAAACATAAGTTTTTTCAATTATACTTAGTGTACAAAGACGCTTTTATTGAAATTTGTGTGTTATCTATTGCGAAATGGGAAGATAAGATTGAAGGGCGAGTGTTCACGACGACATTCCTCCCGGTTCTAGCCAAGTTATTATTTTTTTTTTGTATTTTTACGTTGAAGAATGTTAAATGAATAAATATGAAGCTATTTTCGTTTTTAAACCTTCGGTGCTTATACTTTAATTTAAATTTATTTTTAAAGGCACATTTTTAAAAATCCTTCTACACTTATATAAAATATCCAAGACTTCCGTGCCAATTACTTGATTGTAGGTCAGCGGAAAGTATAACTCATAAAATATTTACAAACTAAAATTTGCAGGTGATATATACTCATTTTGTATGAAAAGAACTACAATTATAAATTTGTAATGGTTTATTTCTATATATATATATATATATATATATATATATATATATATATATATATATATATATATATATATATATATATATATATATATATATATATATATATATATATATATATATATATATATATATATATATATATATATATATATATATATATATATATATATATATATATATATATATATATATGTATATATATATATATTACAAAACAAAATATGTAGGGTCATTAAGAAATTAAAAAAGAGTGAAAAAAATGTCCTTTGTATGTTTGAAAGTTTGTCTACTTGCGCACGCTAATCTCAGGAACCAATGGACGGATTTTGATGAAACTTCTTTGTTATATAGCTATTAGTCCTCGCTGACATATAGGCTATCTTTTCTTTAGAAATTCGTTATTTATTTAGGTAAAAGGGGGGAGGTGAATTTGTATGAAACTTCGTCAGTTTTGAAAGTAGTTCGATTAAAATTAATATTAGGCTATTTGGTTAGAAGTTAAGAATGACGCAATAAGGATTTTTGGAAATTATGCTTTAACGCGGGTGAAAAAGAGGGAGTAAATTTCTATGAAAGTCCCATCAGTTTTGAAGCTAAATCGATGACAATTAAAGCTGTTTACGTGAATATTGAGCTTTTCTGCCCTTCGCTTCGTGACGGTTACCTGTTTAAAGAATCATAACGAGAAGAATCATCTCGTAGTTGTATAAATAGATAATCAAAATCTTACTTTATTGTGTTGTAGCGGATTGTGAAATACACCTTATTAAAAAATATGTAATAATATTTCACAATAATATACTCATAGAAATATATAAAAATTATTTCAAATAAAAAAAAAACAGTTATGTCATAATAATTCCTTTTTCATAATAATTTAAGTGAATAACGTTGGTCCAAACCAACCACAATATTAGTATTTAGTACCTATTATCATCACGACTGTGTAGAAAAATGTTACGAATTACTAAGATACTTTAACTCGGGCATACCACTAAAAATATAATGAGCGTAATATATTTAAAAATCGCAAGCGAAGCCACGGGCAACAGGTGTTGAACTATATGCAAGATAATGTAAAAAATATCTATGTAAATTAATGTTATCATAATTACATTTGTCTATTTATTCCGTATAAGTTGCAACTATTTTTAATTTCTATACATTACTAAAACAATTATTCTAGTTAGTTAATAATAAATTATCAAATTTTCTTGTAACCTAACTGGGGAAGCAATGATACCTTAAATGCCCCCGGTGATATGAGACACGTCCAACCTGTAACACTGAAGGCATTTCTTTTATTACTATATTCGAGTTTAATTAACTTTGCTCATGAAATCGTGAAAAGTGATCTAAATTATATGCAAACTAAAAATTAAAAGAGAGAAACTCGTGTACGTAACTTT
This sequence comes from Dione vanillae, assembly GCA_037178615.1. Classification (NCBI taxonomy): domain Eukaryota; kingdom Metazoa; phylum Arthropoda; class Insecta; order Lepidoptera; family Nymphalidae; genus Dione; species Dione vanillae. The sequence goes on from JAZFAU010000208.1 coordinate 60,245, forward strand.
AACAATTAAACCAATCATTTGTAATTACACATTAGTACATTACATACTAAAGTTACATTATATCTTGAATATCTTAAACTTGAAAGGAATACGAGATAACAATATATCAGTCCCTTTTCTCATTTCCACATACTTTCGAGGCTTTATGGTATCTCTTCTAATTTAGTTTGAATTACTACGCGTTATAAACCAAATATAACTAAAAATACTTGAATATTAATGTGTAACTTTTTACAATTATTTATCTATTATTAACGTTATGACAAATTTACTATAATATAAGTAAAAGTGATTCCAGTATCTGTAAGTTTTTCGTTTGAACTTTACTACAGCATTTACATTATACTATTGTTTATAAAAACTATTACTAACGATCATTCCCATTATTTACATGAGAAACAAACTTTTAAAATACTAATTATAAAAGTCTCAGTCAAAAAATAATTTATTCATAGTTTTAATGATATTAATATTTTGGATAATTATTTAGAGAATAATGTCATTTACTTTAATATAAAAATTTTAAATTATATCATTTATCTTGAAATGACAAGACTATGTTTTAACCACTTTTAGAAAAGTTTTAAAATTAATACAATTTAATATCAACCCAGAATTAGTTCAATTGAGGACCGTCGTGGCGCAGAGGCGTAGCGTTTGCTTGTAAACGCTCCGATTTGTGGGTTCGATTCCCTCTCGGGGAAGATGGATTTTTCTATTTCCATTTTCTTCGCTCTGGAAACTAGATAAAAGCGCGGGGTTGAGTTCCGCCACTCAACATGCAATGCCTCGTAAAAGGCGGAAAGCGGGAACGAAGAAAGCAGGCACTAAGCAACGGAGTGTCTTAACACTAGGTTCATATAGTTACTGCGGTTCCCTTCGCCCTACCATGTAAGGGATAAAAGCGCGAAGCTGAAGAAAAAAGAAATTAGTTCAATTATAAAATAAAATGTACAATTACTTAAAACATGATTATGTCACACTTTAAAACTTACTTATAAAAGACCTGTTTGAACCGTTTAGATACAATCTTAAGCGTTCATGACACAAATGGAAGTTAGGATACTTAAAAAGTTTAAAGCTAAGTACTGGGAGCCTTGAAGCAACTCTTAACATCGTTAAAATTTCAAAGAAGAATTTAAAAAATCTTAAGTCAAAAAAAAATAATCTTCTCAATAAAAATATTTCAAACATTTCTATATTTTTTATTCATATATTTTTTTTAATTGTGCCGTAAGACTTGAGATCAATTACTTTTAAATATGTTTAAACGAAAAAATCAATTTCTTTGTAAGAAAGTTGTGGCTCTATTTTTTCTAATACAAGTCTGCTCTGGGAGAGTTTAATGATTTAGAAATGTTTACTACGCTCTTATAAAATCAATGCCACAGTTTGCTGCAACTTCCTTACTTGAGGACCGTTGTGGTGCAGATGCCGCCTCCCTATAAGCGCAATGTTTTGTGGGTTGAATTCCTGAAGATTGATTATATATTTACATTTTTTCGCTGTGGCAACTAGGCAAGCCAGTCACTCTCCAAAATATCCCCTCTCAAAACGCAGAAAGCGTGAAACGGAGTGTCTGAACATTAGGTTCCTAAGGTTCCGGCGGTTACTCTACGAAGTAGGCAACTCCGCTATGAGTAAGATAGAATTTGAAACTGAAAAAAAATATACTGTTAAATAGGGGAAAATTTACCAATAGCTCCTTCTCTATTTATGTTCTAAGTAATACAATTCCATTTGTACACTATAACATCAAAGAAAGCTATTTATATGTAAAGAAAAAGATATATAAATATGAACGGAGCAGGACTTGAACCTACGCCTCATGGATATAAATATTGAATGATAAATGACACTCCACATAAACGAAAGCAAAATATTTAATTTATAGTTCAAGAGCCGATTCTATATTTTATTAACTGAAGCTTGCAATGGATAAAAAGTAAATTAGTATTGTAGGCTTAAAGCAAGGCTCGTTGTACAGCAAAGGAATTGTACATAGGTACATTATGTACATGCATATAATAAAAAAAATATTCTTTTATCTATAAAGAAGGACTTATAAGGCGTAAAGCGTAGTATTTATGCGTTTAAAAAGAATAATGTAATAAAATTTCAGCGGAAACGCTAATCAAATGTCGATACATAAATTTGTAGATACAATTTCCAGTTTTCAATACAAACTCGATCGGTTCAGTAAATATAGCGAAATGTTTTTATAAACTGGGTCATGTGCACAGACCTCACATGTCATGTTCACTCATAATAAAAAGCTCGCATTTTTGCCATTTACTCGTGAATTGCAATGCGATGCACATTTCAAAGCGGCCTTTTATTCATCATTTGTATTCTTCAAGTGCAAGGTCACAGGCAGGTATTTTACTGAAAGTTGACGCATCAAGTTTCTTTTAAGAATTTAATATAATAAATATTTAAATTTAGTATAATAATCATATAATGACCTTATTTTGATATAATAGGAAATTTACTAATTAGGATACTATTAACAATTTTTATTCTAGTCAAGGAATACTTTTTTTAAGCTTTAGTTTATTTTAAAAGCTCCATTATCCTAAGATAACATATATGATTCAGCTTCCTACGCTCTTTATTTGGTTACAATGTATAGCGTCGAATGGAACTACAACGTCGCGAGAAGTATTTCATTCTTTGCTGAGTTTTGGTGTTCATAGTCAAGTATTTTTCAATCAACATACTTAGAACTTTAGATTTGACATAATTTAATCCTTTTTATATGCTCAACATTGGAAAAATATGTGATAAAGAATTTTACTAAAAAACTAACTAACCAATTAAACTTTAACAGGTGTTATTAATATTTAAGCAATGCATATAATTTTGAACTTAATATTTTCAAAACAATAAAATTCTTATTTTTTATATAAAACTAAAACTATTTTGAAGTTTAATGAAGTAAGAAACACATAACTTTACCAATTATTTTACATTAAACGATATAGTATATATTATTATTGATCTAAAATATATCTAAAATATATATTAATAACGCCTTAGATTTATTGTATATTTATATTATTTTTTTTACAATTTTAATTGAACTTATTAAAACATTTAAGGATGTTGTAAAAATTTGAAACCGTTCAAGCACTCTGACTAAGCCATGTATTCGTTCAAAAATTATAAAAAATATTTATTAAAGAATGTAATTATTTAATATTAATTTAAATTAGAAAAAACAATATAATATATATTGTAAATTATATTGCTAAGTCGGCTTTGGAATTAATAACGTTATATTTGTTGCCATCAATCATGCGTAACGCATACATTTGAATAAAGGAGTTACGGAATGTTTATTTTGGATATCAATCACATGTGACGTCATGGAAATGTATTGAATGGGAAAATGGATAGATAGAAACATATTATAATATTAGCTTACCCCTACCTTATCAAGAAATTATTTCAAACAATATTATAAAAGGGGGTAGTCTTAGCACGTAGGCAACGTAGGCCACGATTGGCATAATTACATATATATATATATATATATATACATATATATATATATATATATATATATATATATATATATATATATATATATATATATATATATATATATATATATATATATATATTATATATATATATATATATATATATATAATATATATATATATATATATATATAATATATATATATATATATATATATATATATATATATATATATATATATATATATCATTCATCAAGACGTGTTCCAATACATCCCACTCTGACCCAGTCACGAGTAAAAATATTAGTTTAGTTTTGTGAAGCATATATCTTTATATCTTTAGAATATTAAAGTTTATCCAACTATATATATATATATATATATATATATATATATATATATATATATATATATATATATATATATATATATATATATATATATATATATATATAGATATATATATATATATATATATATATATATATATATATATATATATATATATAGCGCGCTTTTTCTTAGAATCTACATATACGTGGTAAAATCAAGTTTATTTATTTATTAATTTTCATTTATATATATATATATATATATATATATATATATATATATATATATATATATATATATATATATATATATAAATGAAAATTAATAAATAAATAAACTTGATTTTACCACGTATATGTAGATTCTAAGAAAAAGCGCGCTCCAAAAGCTCTACCTTATAGTGAAAGTTTCAAAAAAGATGCCGAAAAAGCGGAAAGACTTATAAGGAAAAGCTTATAAATATTTCTTTTAGTTTGAGTACCGTGACTTTTATAGTCTGCTTTAGCAACTCGTGCTTTGAAATAGGAAAAACCTCGCATTTTCCTGATTTTTATCCAAAATTTTTTTACATGGATTAGTTATGGAGGAAGTTGGTTTTGTTAATTAAAAGAAATAAAAGAAATTAAAAGTGTACGTAAAATAATATGAGCAGTGCCCATTTACTACAAACTGATGCAATACAATAAGAGCAAATGTTTTTAGTGATATAATTTTTTTTATTCAAAGCATATCTTTATTTAAATCCTTATAAGAAAATTAACATAATTAAGACGTTCTTAAAACATATATCTTTATTATATAAAACTAAATTAAATTTCAACTTACATGAGATATTATCGCCTATATTATCAAATATCTACTTGAAAACTTGAAGTTTAAAATCTAATTTTGGATCACTAAACGTGTACAATGATAAAGTTCAGAGGGAAGCTTTACAATACCTTCAAAAGCTGTTTTTAACAGATAATACTTAAGATATATTTAAAAGTTAAGATCTTCGGTTTTACCGATTTGAACACATTTTAAACAAAATCAGCAATCTGTGGTTAAATGAAAGCTTACTAACATCATATTATATATATATATATATATATATATATATATATATATATATATATATATATATATATATATATATATATATATATATATATATATATATATATATATATATATATATATATATATATATATATATATATATATATATATATATATATATATATATATATATATATATATATATATATATATATATATATATTTATATATTTATATATATATATATATATATTTATATATTTATATTTATATATGTATATATATATATATATATATATATATATATATATATATATATATATATATATATATATTATATATATATATATATATATATATATATATATATATATATATATATATATATATATATATATATATATATATATATATATATATATATATATATATATATATATATATATATACATATGTTTTATCCAAATTAACGTATATCTGAAGTAATCCCCCGAAGCCCTGTCATTTTATCCTTGAAGTGTAGGTATTAAGTACAAGCACTTCGCGTCTTAACACTTAATCTTTTAGTGAATTTAATACTATAGCAATAGAACCGAATAATCATTTATATGTCCATATATTTACTATGTATGTTATTAAAATATGATGTTAGTAAGCTTTCATTTAACCACAGATTGCTGATTTTGTTTAAAATGTGTTCAAATCGGTAAAACCGAAGATCTTAACTTTTAAATATATCTTAAGTATTATCTGTTAAAAACAGCTTTTGAAGGTATTGTAAAGCTTCCCTCTGAACTTTATCATTGTACACGTTTAGTGATCCAAAATTAGATTTTAAACTTCAAGTTTTCAAGTAGATATTTGATAATATAGGCGATAATATCTCATGTAAGTTGAAATTTAATTTAGTTTTATATAATAAAGATATATGTTTTAAGAACGTCTTAATTATGTTAATTTTCTTATAAGGATTTAAATAAAGATATGCTTTGAATAAAAAAATTATATCACTAAAAACATTTGCTCTTATTGTATTGCATCAGTTTGTAGTAAATGGGCACTGCTCATATTATTTTACGTACACTTTTAATTTCTTTTATTTCTTTTAATTAACAAAACCAACTTCCTCCATAACTAATCCATGTAAAAAAATTTTGGATAAAAATCAGGAAAATGCGAGGTTTTTCCTATTTCAAAGCACGAGTTGATAAAGCAGACTATAAAAGTCACGGTACTCAAACTAAAAGAAATATTTATAAGCTTTTCCTTATAAGTCTTTCCGCTTTTCGGCATCTTTTTTGAAACTTTCACTATAAGGTAGAGCTTTTGGAGCGCGCTTTTTCTTAGAATCTACATATACGTGGTAAAATCAAGTTTATTTATTTATTAATTTTCATTTATATATATATATATATATATATATATATATATATATATATATATATATATATATATATATATATATATATATATATATATATATATATATATATATATATATATATATATATATATATATATATATATATATATATATATATATATATATATATATATATATATATATATATATATATATATATATATATATATATATATATATATATATATATATATATATATATATATATATATATATATATATATATATATATATATATATATATATATATATATATATATATATATATATATATATATATATAAATATATATATATATTTATATATATATATATATATATATATATATATATATATATATATATATATATATATATATATATATATATATAATATATATATATATATATATATATATATATATATATATATATTTCACTTTATTTCATTCATAAAGACATCCACGGAGAAAAACATTTATAAGCACAATACATGCACCTTATATAAGAGTAAATCCGAGAACATTGATTAGCTCGTCGCTTGTTGAATCATATTATATTTTATAACGATAGAAATATTCACAAAACATATCATTTCTAATTTGAAACTAATTCATATTTCAAAGTAATTTAATAGTGTCTGTCTCAGGATTTAACAATAAATCATGTTTTTGTGCCCCGTTTTCCCTTTAAAAGAATCCTTTGGAACTTAACCACGTCGTAACAGTAGTAAGCTTTATTGTGACAACTTGACCTGTTTCTGAAGTCACAGAGCTTTTTTGTACGAATTGTATGTAATGATATAAAAAATATATTAAAAATTTTAAAATATTTTAATTTTCAAGTTATTAGTTAACATGTATTTATTATAATAATAACTAAGGTAATAAAGAGAAATCAACTTAATGTGTATGTAATAATATAGAATAGATAACAAAACGTATGGACCACGTGTCTCTAGAGACTACGTAAAAGTAAATATAATAAATAATTTTTCGCCCTAGTTAGCATAGAATTTGAGATAACGTAGTAGAGTAACTTTATAATATTACTTACTACACGATATATATATATATATATATATATATATATATATATATATATATATATATATATATATATATATATATTATATATATATATATATATATATATATATATATATATATATATATATATATATATATATATATATATATATATATATATATATATATATATATATATATATATATATATATATAGTTGGATAAACTTTAAATATTCTAAAGATATAAAGATATATGCTTCACAAAACTAAACTAATATTTTTACTCGTGACTGGGTCAGAGTGGGATGTATTGGAACACGTCTTGATGAATGATTTACATTATTACATAACTTTTTATTTACGAATAACTTTTTAAATGTTTACTTTTTCTATATTTTATCTTCTCTTTCAATTATTTTTATAGATAGCACTTCGCTCGCAATATCTGCCGTTCAAGTGAATCGAGGAAATCAAGCTGAAAGCCGTTACGAGTATAGTCAGGCATTTTTTAACACTATGGACTGGTACTGAACGAGATATAGGTATTACAATTAGTACTTCACATTTATAATACGGTTATTTTATGTTTTTTGCTAAACAACAGGATGTATATGCTGCCTTTTCCACCCTAATATAATTACGATTGGAATTGATATACTTACAGGGCACGGGTCTCTTATCAGTAAAATTATTAAAACAAAAACATATAAAAACTCATTTGTAAATCAAAAATCTTACAGATAACAACAAAATATCTAACAACATAACATAAGACATATCCTATGTCACGAATATATTATGTTTTACATTAGTTCTGTATAGCTTATTGTATATCTTTAGAATATCCAAAGAGGATCTAACTAAATCCACATATAACAACATACATGTATCCATATCTACGTGCAGTAGGATATGTTTTATAGTTGCTCTACAATACCTTGCAATAACTTGGAATATCCACAAACTTTGTGCTAACTACAAAGAAAATATTTACTTTATTAACATTTACTAAAGATATGTGCATATATTTTGTAATCTTTTCAAGTTTATAATTAGTTTTATAATAAAAATTAATTTTATTACAGTTAATACCTAGCATATAGAACAAATATTAACCACAACAAACTTCTTACTAACTTAACTACGAGGACCGTCGTGGCACAGAGGCGCAACGTATGCCTGTAACGCGACGGTTTCTGGGTTCGATCCCCATTCGGAGAAGATGGATTTTTCTATTTCCATTTTCTTCGCTGTGGCAAACTAGGCAAAGCGCGGCGTTGAGTTCCGCCACTCAACACGCAATGCCTCGAAAAAAGCGGAAAGCGGGGACGGAGAAAGCAGGGACTAAGCAACTGCAGTTCCCTCTGCCTACCCTGCCATGTGCGGGATAAAGCGTGAAGCTAAAAAAAAAAACTACTTGTTTCTATATTTACATTACTTTTATACATATCTGAAAATGCTACCTAAATTAGGGTTAAAAAATATTTATAAACGTATATCGATAACCTTCGAATAAAGTTAAAATAAAACTAAATAAAACTTTAAGTATACCTTTTATATCATATACCTCACACTAGAATCAGGTCAAGTGGTCACAATAAAGCTTACTACTGTTGCGGTGCGTTTAAGTTTCAAAGGATTCTCTTAAAGCGAAACACGCCACACAAAAACGTGATTTATTATTAAATCATGAGATATTATTACTGCATTCTCTGGGAGACAAAAAGCTACGTCGAGTTCTGGCATTCAATATGGAATGTGTCAAAGATTGTGCTCAAAAATGGGAACTTACTACCTACTCTTAACACTAGATTACCTTTTTATATTATCTAGCTTATTCTAAATATTTTTGGCAATAGAAAACGTAATTATATAATGAGCTTATTTGGCTTGGTTTTGTTAATTAAAAAAATGAAACGTATACAAAATAGTATGAACATTTATGAGAAAACAAATATAGAAGTAAAAATAGCAAATGTTTTTAATATCTTTTTGCTCAAAACGTAAATATCTTTATTCAAATAATCCTTTAAAGAAACTAAATTAAGGACGTTTCTCGGAGACATGTAATTATTATTAATATAAAACAAAACCAAATTTCAATTTGCTTGCGATATAATCACCAATGTTATAAAATATCTACTTGCAAACTCGAAGCTTACAATCTAATTTTGGATCACTAAACGTGTACAATGAGAAAGTTCAGAGGGAAGCTTTATAATACCTACAAAAGCTGTTTCTTACAGATAATATGTACTTAAGATGTATCTTAATACTTCAGACTTTTACTATTAAATGGAAATATATTCATAAATTAACCTTACATTTACTAATTTCTATTTTTAAACTTAGCATAAGTACGTAAGGTAAAGCAAAATAAATGCCTACCTTTCGTCGTCAGTATGAACTAAGCACGTAGGTATATTAACAAGTAGACTCACTTACCTGAAGTATAAATTTACGTAAAGTTATCAAAGTACTCAAATATTTTCTGTTTTTCAAACCAACTTTAAGGTTAAATTTTCACATAACTTACAGTTTACTCTAATTTGCAATTTTACAAAGTTTTTAACTTGGGTTCGGCTCTAGTAAACGTTAAAATGTTTTTTAACTAAACAAAATTTTGCCAACATGCTTGTTTAGCTTATAACTTGCTATGGTGTTCTTTTTTTTGTAGCTTCACGCATTATTCCGTACATGTTAAGTGTTAAGTTAAGGCAAAAGGAACTGCAGGAACCATAAGAACCTAGTGTTAAGACACTCCGTTCCCCACTTTTCGCCTTTTTCGAGGCTTTGCGAGTTGAATGGCAGAACTTAACGCCGCATTTTGCCTTGTTGCTAAAGCGAAGAGAATGAAAATGAAAAAAATAATCTTCCCCGAGTGGGAATCGAACCCATAAACTGAGTTTACAGGTAAATGCTGCGGCTGTGCGCCACGATGGTCATCAATCTTTATACCGTATGTGAATGGTAAATAAATATAATTATTTGTTAAAAGCAAAGTGTATGAGATATTATGTACGTATAACTTTAAGCCATATTATAACATAAGACGATAACATTTTGACCCTGACTAAGATAAGATCTATCTTACCTAAGATAAGATCTTAGTCTTGTTAAAGAGAAATTTTTCTTACGATCTTTCACATATAACAAGGTCTATGATTAAGTACCATATACTTAAAAGTCTTAGAACTAGATATACAAAACTAATATGGCTTTGTAATATTTTGGGGTCCTGTATGTTGTCAAAGCTTTGATATTTATATAGTAAAATTCACTTGTTTGTTCACAAACATTGCTAGAAGTTCCAGAAAATAAATGTATTATTCAGAGAGGACTCTTGAATTGCGCAAGCTGTTTGGATTTCATGCTCCCTTTGATATGACTGAAGTGAAATAGATATTTTATATTGATAACAATTTGAACGATTCTTTCTACGGATATGAAGAACCTTCATACTTTTACTATCTAAGTAATACGACATTGATGTTATAAAATATATAAATAAAAATAAACTAAATCGCTCTTACATAAAATAATAAAGAACATCATTCGTCGAGTAAAAAAATAAACATTCAACTATGAGTACCACTTGCCGAGGGTTCCGTATTTATTGTAGGTACCTTTGTTTCGACAACAATCAATGAGAGTTTCATAGAAGGCTTGGATATTTGATATAATTTCAGCTTGATACCTCTATGTGATTTTAAAACAGTCATTTATACTCCTAAAAAGGCTACTGTTTTTCTACTAAATACGAAACGTTAAATGTGACAATGATAACACTCGATTCAAACAATTACATAGAACATTAAGAAAAAGTGCGAGATACTGAGAAAAGTGCGTTATTCGTTAACAATATGTCCATAGAAGAAAGCTTTATACTTATTTATTTTAAATCATCACGAAAATAGGCAACTTATATGGAAAGAGTACATTGCGTATATTGACTCATTTATTTTTGTTCTAGATGACAGAAGGCCGATCGCGAGTACAACAGAACGATCTTCTTTTGCATGAAGCTGTTATCAAAAACGAACCAGACGCAGTCCGAGAAGCTCTGGAGCGACCCACAGATGTTAATTGTAGAAATAATGTGTGTTGACTACTTTTTGAAATAAGTAACCTTGTAGTTTTATATTTTTGCTTTTTATTTTATTTTTTTTAAAGAAAATAGTTTTCATTAAAAATTTGTACAAATTCTGCATTTTACAAAGTAACAATTAAAAAACAAGTCAGACTTTTCTTAAATTCTACTACTATTTGTACCCAAAAATTGATTACTCTCGCTTTCTTTGGTTATTTTTGTTTACTTTAAAAATATAAAAACTTAAATTCCGATGAAAGAGTTCCGGTCCACCTAATTGGGATCACTAAGTAACGTTACCACTGAAAATTGTTGACACGAATTGATCGTCGGATAAATAAATACTAAAAATAAAGAAAATTCTATAGCAAAAACAGTTATTTGAACAAAAATATAACTTATACTGTCCGAGAAAAAGAAGAAAGCTTGAAAATTATATGTCCACCTTCACAGACTTTAGACACGGGTAACTACCGATTCATTGACCTGTAACATTCGTAGAAGTTTTATAACTCTGAATAGAATAGAGTAAGCATTTGAAATAAAACTTTTCCTCTTTATTTTTTCTTTTAAATAAGAACTTAACTGGAAATCTCGAATATGGTTGTAGGTTCAAGCTTGTTTGACGTTGATTTAAACATGAAGTATACAAATATATTTATATTTACGTACACGTTTGTTAATTTAACTAACCTCTTACATACAAACGACATGATTGCGGGTTGAATCCCAACTCGGGATAAATCATTTTCATTTCCCCATTTTAGAACAAAATCCATGTTAGAGTATATCTGAATCAAAATGACACGATTGTCTTTACATTATCTTTTTTCTATTTACCTTGCCAAGTGTGATACTGCGGGAAGCTGAGATCTTCTTTCATAATATCACAGTGTCAATTTATTTATTTATTTAATAACGTAACATAAAATGTCCGTCGTGGCGCAGAGGCGTAAGTATCTGCCTGTAAACGCGACGGTTCGAGGGTTCGATTCCCACTCGGTGAAGATGGATTTTTTTGCTCTGGAAACTAGGCAAAGCGCGGCGTTGAGTTCCGCCACTCAAAACGCAATGCCCCGAGTAAGACGGAAAGCGGGGACGGAGAGGGATTAAGCAACGGAGTGTCTTAACACTAGGTTCATGTGGTTCCTGAAATTTACTCTGCCTACCCTGCTATATGCGGGATAAAAGCGTGAAGCTATAAAGAAAATGTGAGTGATTAAAACTAATTTGAGTTTAAAAAAGCTAATTACTTTGAACATGACGCTTACGGTCTAGCTCACCATTAATAAAAACAACAAGCATTTCTAATCTAATACCCTACACCAACTTAAATACAATATAAATAATAATTTAAGTCAATATACATACGTACGTACGTACATATATATGTATAACAAAGTAAACGTTGTTACAGTACGGCCGAGCCCCAATCCACTGGGCAGCGAGTAGAGGCAACGTGGAGATAATCAATTTGCTTATACACGCCAAATGTGATATAGAAGCTGTTGATAAGGTAAGTTATCTTTTAGTGATAAGAGTTTTTAGCTAAAAAGGTTATTTTTATAGTTCATATGGTTTTAACGGACTTAACTTTTATAAAATTAAACGTTATAGATTCGACTACTTTTAAAAAAATATTGTAAGTTTATTTATACTTCATCATTTTAATATATTTTTTATATATCTAAATTATAAGGTAGTATCTGTATATTTATTAAATTCTCGTATAATTGTGTACAGATTTTCTCAATAATTATCTATTAATTAACAATGAAACGTTCTTATAAGTGATATTATAAATTATTGCATATTAAATATATTTAATAATATAAAAAGAAAATAAAAGAATTTATAGTTTCTATTCTTAAACTATTTAATAACACAGTAAATTAAAATATCTTTCATAAAAAGTTATTACACTACAGTTCGGCATGAGGCCACTCTTGATGGCGGCGTGGCACGGACACCTAGCCGCCGTACAAACCCTCGTGCACGCGGGCGCTTGCCTCGCTGCTACTAACAAGGTATGCTATCCTGGTACTTGAGTTACGAAGTCCCATGGGTCAGATCGATAACCCCATGGAAACACCATGGTGTAGTTAGTTACTTGTGTGTTGACGTAGTGGCGATGCAAAGATTCGGTTTTGATAACTGATATAGCAATGCTTTTAGTTTGTCAAATTGATATTTTTAATAATCTGTTTTTCTTTAATTAAATTTTATAATAGTAATATAAAGTATATATATTTATATTGTTGTTAGGACAATTTTTTTAATTACTTATATTAGCCATACAAATCAAAATGGATACCACAAATATGGTACATAAGGAAATGAGTTACTTAGAGATTTCATTTTTTAATATATAAAAAATAAAAAATATATATTTTAATTAAGGCTGTCATAGCGCAGTGGCAAAGATCCATAAAATAAAAGGCCGCGGATTCAATTCAATTCAAATCAAAATTGAGCAGCGGTAATAGAGAAACATAGGTTTCCTTATTAACAATGTGAATCTTAAAATAAATATATTTTCCTAAAGAAGAAAATAAGCTTTCATTTTTTGATTGCATATCATCGTTACAGTTCGTTAACTTTGCCCTCACTCCGTTATAACTTTATTACTAGCATGGGGAATACGTCATGGTATATTAAATTTGAGTGCCGAATTTAATGATTTTTCCTTTTATTTAAAGTTGTTTTTTTATGTTCTTACTTTATGCTACTATATATATTAGAGTAGGTAGAAGGAATCCAGTGTTATGACACTCTGTTTTCTTCTATTTACCTTTGAGATATTGCGATTTGTAGAGCAAGGAAAATCAAAATAATTCATAAACTGTATGATATTAAAATAAAAACTAATTGCATTCCATGTTTTAATTAGAATTTCTATATAGGGTAAACTTGCCTAATTCGTACCACTTAAGGAGAACCTCAAATATTTTGGAAAAGAAGGAAAAATACATAGTTATTTATATAAAGTTATTAACTATAACTAATGTTCTATAAGTATATCAAAATAAAACAACGTAAATCTTTTAAATTTCTGAAAAATAAGCAAATTTCAAAAACTAAAAAAGTACGATTTAAGAACATTCGTCTTAAATCGTACTAGTATATTCTTAAATCGTACTTTGAGATCCTATCATTGGTTTACAATATTAAAATTAAAAATCTTAGTAGCTAATGTATTGAATGCTAGTACATTAGTATTTAGTAATACAGCCAATGGTTTTCTGCCAATTCCTGTCCGTCATCACAGTAACATTTAATTTTTTTTGTTGTTCCTGCACATAGCTTATGTATCCATAATTCACAATACTGCATTTAATCATGTTTTCTTGTTTCTGTTGAATAATGTTGTAATCATCATCCAACAGTCATTTTCATCTTGTTCTTGTTTCTATTTCTTGTTTTTTTAGGTATTTTCCTTTTCTTTACATTTAGCTTCTTTGGTATGGTCTTCTTCTTGGTTTCTTCTACTTTAACTTCAAGCTCTTGTTTATATGGACTTCCTGTAATAACAAGAGTGCCTTTGGCTTTTCTTTTAACTGGTTTTAATGTCCAGAAGTGAATTTATTGACAACAATACTCCAAGTGTCTCTAGAATTAGCTTTGAAGAAAGAATGTAGTTATTTTTCTTCTATGTTACCTTTTAAACATTGATCTTGCTGTTTTTTTTTGACATGTAGCCTAAAATAGTAACAAAATAATTGGATACAAATAAATACAAAAAATAACTAAAAATTAAAATGAAAATTATAATAGTTTTCCAAAATCGTACCGGTACGATTTAAGAAGTTGCTGGGAGTACGAAATAGGCACAAGTGTCAACTGAATTTCAAATCTGCTACAAAAAAAAATGTCAACAAACAAGAGAGTTTTATTTTGTGAAATACATTCATAAATATACGCATAATTATATTATAATAAGGTAAACAGCTTAAGAACGATATACTTATAAGACAGTTCTTGTGAAATATGCGAAAAAACTGTTCAAAAAGTAAGAATAAACTTACCTGCTTTATATTTTAGTCGGGAACAACGTAGCAGATTTGTATTTGTCATATGGCAATATGACCGCCAGTTCTTAATATTTTATGGTACTAAAGGCACTAATAACTATTACCCAAGCCGAGATATAGAGGAGGTACGATTTAAGCGCAGGTACGAATTAAGCAAGTTTACCCTACAAAATAAAATAAATATTTACATTTCAACAGAAAAACAACGATATCCTCCAATGCGCGTGTGCCCGCGGATCCAAGGACGTGGCGAGCTTTGCGCTTTCCCTCGGCGCTAGGGTCCAAAGCTGCGATATTGCGGGAGACGCTGCTCTAGCCCTCGCCGCACGATCCGGCCATACAGCTGTTGTAGAACTATTGATAGACAACGGGTGCTGATGTTGATGCGGTGAATAAAGTAAGGAAATTAACATGGCAAAAAAAGAATAAGCAATAGCAATCATATTTCATGGTCAAATTTTATAATGGAAATTCACACGATAAAATACGTGGGTTCAAATCCCGCTGCGTTCAAAAATTATATGTTTTCTTTAAGTACCACACTGTAATTGTTTAATACAAAGTCATGTGTTTTTCAGCAAAGCTCCTATAGAAATATTATCTTGTAACTATAAATACAACTACAAAATCTCTCTCAAAATTAAATGCGAGACCTTATTTACGGTCATACCCGTATTACAACTTTGAAGTGAACTTTATATGACGACTAAATTGTGTTTTCTTGTACATTTTTACAGTATCTGATACAAGCGTACTTGTAAATCCTTCAGATCCTTTTGTAATGGAATCGCATATAAAGTTTATTTATATCTGTTACCTGTTTTTCCTTACTCGGGTAAATATGATAACTAGGAATATATAAGGGTATATACACCAAAAAATCAATAAAATATGTACATCTTGCAGAAGCTCGACATTTTCATGTGCTTTTGGGTTGGTTAAAGTTAATACACAAACCATAATTAGAATTAACAAATGATGGCCTTATCCTATATATATATTATATATATATATATATATATATATATATATATATATATAATATATATATATATATATATATATATATATATATATATAGATATATATATATATATATATATAAAAGCGTGAAGCTATAAATATATTATATATATATATATATATATATATATATATATATATATATATATATATATATATATATATATATATATATATTATATATATATATATATATATATATATATATATATATTATATATATATATATTATAGCTTCACGCTTTTATCCCGCATATAGCAGGGTAGGCAGAGGGAACTGCAGGAATCGTATGAACCTAGCATTAAGACACTCTGTTGCTTAGTCCCTGCTTTCTCCGTCCCCGCTTTCCGCCTTACTCGGGGCATTGTATGTTGAGTGGCGGAACTCAACGCTGCGCTTTGCCTAGTTTCCAGAGCGAAGAAAATGTAAATAGAAAATCCATCTTCTCCGAGTGGGAATCGAACCCTCAAACCGTCCCGTTTACAAGGCAGATATTACGCTTCTGCACCACGACGGTCCTCTATATATAATTCATTACATACATATACTATATCTCTATGCATGTAGGTAATTAATTATTATATTAAAAAAATACATTTAATGTTAAAATTCGGAAAGTAATTAATAAATTTGAAATTCGACAATGACTAAAACAGTGTTTGGCAAACAAATATTTTATACAAAACTATTTAATTTCAGCAGAGTAGAAATTTTAGCTTTGATTCTTGATAAACAATAGACGCTCAAGTCGCCTTAAGCTCCGTTCTAGTATAATAGTTTGACGTCTTTTACGCTGCAGGCAACGTAATTCTAACGTTACACTAGAAAATTACGTTGAAAATAAGAAAATGATCAGATCTGTATAAGAAAAATATTGAAACGTTAGACTTAATATTTAAAATGCTCGATGATTTACTAAAATGAGAAAATTTTAAAATTATTTTTATTTATTTAATTTTTTGAGGACCGTCGTAGCAAAGAGGCCTGTAAACGCGACGGTTTGTGAGTTCGATTCCCACTCGGAGAAGATCTATATATATATATATATATATATATATATATATATATATATATATATATATATATATATATATATATATATATATATATATATATATATATATATATATATATATATATATATCTATATATATATATATATATATATATATATATATATATATATATATATATATATATATATATATATATATATATATATATATATATATATATATATATATATATATATATATATATATATACG
The DNA here is from genome assembly GCA_037178615.1 of Dione vanillae. Lineage (NCBI taxonomy): Eukaryota > Metazoa > Arthropoda > Insecta > Lepidoptera > Nymphalidae > Dione > Dione vanillae. The sequence goes on from JAZFAU010000208.1 coordinate 77,949, forward strand.
AGGTGTGTTCAAAAAGTATCGCGAATTTTGTGTTTTTTCAAAAATTATTTATTTATTCATGAATATCTATTTTGTCCCCTTCAAAGTAATCCCCATGAGATATTATACACTTGTGCCAACGGTTTTTCCAATCTTCGAAGCACTTCAAAAAATCATTTTTTTTTATCTTGTTCAGCTCCTCCTTCGATGCCGTCTTTATCTCGTCAAGTGTAGCATAACGTCGTCCTTTCATGGGCCTCTTCAGTTTAGGGAACAAGAAAAAGTCACAGGGGGCCAGATCTGGGGAATACGGTGGCTGCGGCATCATTAGTGTGATGTTTTTGGCCAAAAAGTCGCGCACAAGCAACGATGTGTGAGCAGGGGCGATATCGTGGTGCAAAAGCCAATTTTTGTTCTTCCACAAAACCGGGCGTTTCTGGCGGATTGCTTCGCGCAAATTGCGCATAACTTGCAGGTAATAAACCTTATTGACCGTTCTACCCTGTGGCAAGAACTCATGATGCACCACGCCCCTGCAATCGAAGAAAACTGTCAGCAAACTTTCACATTCGACCGAACTTGGCGCGCTTTTTTCGGTCTTGGTTCGTGCGGCAGCTTCCATTGAGATGATTGAGCTTTGGTTTCCACGTCATAACCATAAACCCACGATTCGTCACCAGTAATGACCCTCTGGAGCAAATTTGGGTCGTCGCGGACAGAGTCCAACATCTCATTAGCAATGTTCATGCGATGCTGTTTTTGGTCGCAATTGAGCAATTTTGGTACGAATTTCGCGGCGACCCGTCCTCATGCCCAAATCATTGATAAAAATCGAATGGCACGAGCCAATCGATATGTCTAGGTCCTCAGCAACTTCTCTAATGGTGATTCGACGATTGGCCAATACCATTTTCTCCACTTCATTAATTTTTTCGTCTGTTGTTGAAGTGCTCGGGCGTCCGGCACGCTCTTCGTCGTTCACATCTTCTCGGCCTTCTGAGAACATTTTGTACCACCGATAAACGTTGCTTCGGTCCAAGGTAGCTTCTCCGTATGCCACAGTCAACATTCGGAATGCATCCGCGCACTTAATTTCGTTTTTCACACAAAATTTGATACACGTTCTTTGATCCATTTTTTTGAATGGGTAAAATCGAAGACGATCCAAAACACGTGCAAGCAAAGCAGCTGTCAACAATTAAGTGAACATTCAAAATGGCCGAGGTTGTCGGCATAAGTGAGAGACATGAGTACCAACATAACGCCACAAAAAAATTGAAATTCGAATATACGTAACCCGCGAAAATTCAAAATTCGCGATACTTTTTGAACACACCTCGTATATATATATATATATATATATATATATATATATATATATATATATATATATATATATATATATATATATATATATATATATATATATATATATATTATATATATATATATATATATATATATATATATATATATATATATATATATATATATATATATATATATATATATATATATATATATATATATATATATATATATATATATATATATATATATATATATATATATATATATATATATATATATATATATATATATATATATATATATATTCATATCACGTAAATATTAAAAACGTATACCATATGTCATTTTTAATCATATTGGTTACTAAAAATACGTACTCGTATTGGTCTATTCATTATAATGAATAGACTCAAAAACTTTTGGACCAATTTTAATTTTTTTCACTATTTTTAAGCTACATTATCCCATGTTACAGGCTATATTTAGAAAAAATAGGGTTCCGTAACATATTTAGGTTATTCGGAAAGAAGCTGTAAAAATCAACAAAAAAAGTTACTTATTATGCGTACGCTGCCTACACTATAAAAGATAGAACCGTAAAATGTTTTAATTAATTGTAGATTATAAATATCTATAAAAGAGTCCGGAGCACACCATACCTATCTTTGTCGAGTGAGGCACAATAACCATTTGTTTTATTTAAAAGTCTTGTTTTTTTTTTATTTCCTTTGAAACGCGTTTATTTTACGCACGTTAATAATTCTTACTAAAATAAATTATTTCATCATTAAATATAGTTTATTTACATGATATTTGGTCTTTGAATGATTAAAATTGGACACTTTGTTTTGAAGTTATGGTGAAAATAAAATATTACGATTTCTACTGAACCACCACCACCAATCTACAGAAAGACAATCTGTGCAGCCTGCTAATGATTACTGTCGTCGTTGATATTAGTGTCGATGTCTTTAAATTGACCTAGTAATCGTTTTGCTGATCGTGTTTTTCTTGAGTAGGCTTTTTGAAGTGGTAACCGACACCTACGTGGGCGGAGCCGCGGGCGTCTGCTAGTAACTAAATAAAGAGCCCAGAACGAAGAGAACGCCCACCGATATATTTATCGAACGGAAATATATATATATATATATATATATATATATATATATATATATATATATATATATATATATATATATATATATATATATATATATATATATATATATATATATATATATATATATATATATATATATATATATATATATATATATATATATATATATATATATATATATATATATATATATATATATATATATATATATATATATATATATTACTTGAATAGTAAAAAGAAATATTTAAAATATTCCCCAAGTGAGACTAAAATTTTTAATCTAAACTACATTAAAAATATAGTTATAATATAATAATTAACTCATGATATAACAATTTAACTTGAAATAACGACCGTAGTGGCGCAGAGGCGCAATACCTGTCTGTAACTCGACAGTTTCTGGGTTTGATTCCCGCTCGGGTAAGATAGATTTTTCTATTTCCATTTTCTTTGTTCTGGAAAATAAGCAAAGCGCGGCGATGAGTTCCGCCACTCAATACACAATGCCTCGAAAAAGGCCGAAAGCGGAAACGGAGAAAGCAGCAACGGAGTGTCTCAACAGTAGAAAAAAAAGCTTAAAATATACGAAAACATACATATATAAAACTTCAAAAGAATCTTGCTGCGTCAACTTGCAGTAAAACACCTGCCTGTGACCTTACACTTTAAATAAAGAATAAAAGGCCGCTTTCGAATATGCATCGCATTGCAATTCACGAGTAAATGGTAAAAATGCGAGCTTTTTATTATGAGTGAACATGACATGTGAGGTCTGTGCACATGACCCAGTTTATAAAAACATTTCGCTATATTTACTGAACCGATCGAGTTTGTATTGAAAACTGGAAATTGTATCTACAAATTTATGTATCGATATTTGATTAGCGTTTCCGCTAAAACTTTATGAAATTGTTTTCAAATGAATCCATGAATATATACACAGTATATTTACGAATTGTAAGCACTTCTGTAGATATACGTTGAGCCTTATATCTTTTTGATTTTTAAAATATTAATCCATACTGAGTAAAGAAAAATACTTAAAGAGAACTTATAAAAATTTTGAACCCGCGCCCTTTTGCGAACCGTTAAAACGCTCTGACCACTAAGCTTTATATGTTTTTTTAGGTACATTACGCCTTATTTTAAACCTATAACCTCGATCCAATGCCAATTTCACTTATATATAATTATAATAATTTAAGAAAGCATATACAAATTTATATATAGCGCCTTTATTTTTAGATAGGTACTTTATTACTTTATTTATAGATATAAATGTCTTATCTAATTCGAGATTCCCAAATAAATAAACGCAATTAGGTAATTGGTCATTAGGACATTTACATTCGGGTCGTAAGGTACTTAGGATATTTGCAACAAACATTAGTTTGCGCTTAATTCTATTTATCGATAAAAACTAAATGAATTATAGAGAAACACGTACAGGCAAAAGATATTCGGTTATATATATATATATATATATATATATATATATATATATATATATATATATATATATATATATATATATATATATATATATATATATATATATATATATATATATATATATATATATATATATACATATATATATATATACATATATATATATATATATATATATATATATATATATATATATATATATATATATATATATATATATATATATATATATATATATATATATATATATATATATATATATATATATATATATATGTATATAAGTGTGACACTAGCTTTTACCCTTGGCTTCGCTCGCATTTCAGTCATTAAATAAGTATAAGAGAAAGAACATTTTTAAACAGTTCAAGCTATACCCAGTCGAAATAGTATAATACCTATGGTACTTCCAATACCTCATTTCATAATCAATTGAGTAATTTTCGCGTGAAAGGAGTATAAACAAAATTACATTCGTATATATAATATTAGTAGGGATTATTTTAAATAGAATATTAATTGTCCCATTACGTCGCTACAACTAGAGGTCTCGAGTTATTATTTAAAGAAAATGAGAACACAAGCGCAGCCTCGAGCACTACCTCAGGCAACGCTAACAACATTGAATAAACAACAAAAAATACTCTCGTTATGAATTTAATTCGAGGGTCACAGAAACAAAAATATACAGTAGATGTAGCACAAATATATATTTCAATACGTACTCTACAAAGTTTTCTAATATAATTAATCAATTCCGAAATATCTAGGGGGTTAAAGTTTCTTTCAAGCACTTTTAAAATGGATCGATGATGATTAAATAAAGAGTTTTGGGATAATTTGAAAAAAAGATTTTTTACTACAAAAGAATATTGAAAACTGTAGTTTTGTATTCGTTTTTTCTGTAAGGAAAAATATCGGTCAAGTGTGAGTCTGGTTGTATAACAGTGAATTATAATTTTCGATTGTATACACTAATTTTCTATAGTTTATAAACTTGTAATGGTTTATTTTTGCAATTACCAGGCTTTCCAGGCTTTTTTCCCTTGTTTGCACCATAAATTCTAAGTGATTGCTAAAGTTTAGAAGAACTTTTAAAGCACCCTTAACAAACCTCTCGTACCGGACGACGTAAAATACATTTCAGGTTTTTGTAGAAAGTTTGAACTTTTCTATGCTCTAAGAGACAATCTATTTGATTCGATTATAATTTTGAGAAAACGTAATGAAAACGATAAAACGAACAGATAGACAAACGGACAACAAAGTGATATTATAACCAAATCCAAAAATTAGTTATATACATATATATATATATATATATATATATATATATATATATATATATATATATATATATATATATATATATATATATATATATATATATATATATATATATATATATATATATATATATATATATATATATATATATATATATATATATATATATATATATATATATTTAAGTTAAGTACACATACATATATACGTGGTATAAAGAACTCTGGTACCCATTACAAGATTGACTCAACGTGAAGGCAAAATGTATTTGTGTCTTATGAGGTAGTTACGACCTACATAAAACCTACCCAAATAATATGTTTTAGCACTTAAAAGTAGATGTATACCCAATAGGCATTGTTTTAAGTTACTACTAAGTAAATATACTGAACGATTTGTAGGAAAAGATAAGCCTTATCCCATTATTCATGACACAATTATTTGATTCTCATGTGGTTTCTAACTCTCATTATTTACGAATATATTCTTGTTAATCTACCTTTATACCATATAAAGAATTTCCACATAAATAATTTAATAAAACGTTTAAAGCATAATAAAAACACAGTACTTATTGTTAAAGTTACCCAATTATTTAACTTATATATAATTTATAGTATTACTTTTGCCTTGACATAACTCGTTTCGTACTATGGCAATCATTACTTATTTATATAGCAGATTTGATTATGTATGCTTTATTTTGACACATCTATGGTAGTCTAAATTAGGAGTAAAGAAAATTTAAATAACTATTTTTTACTGAGCAATATTGTTAACTATTTTTACTGAGCAACTATTGACTAACTATTTTTTACTGAGCAATATTGTTAAAAAAATAGTCTTACCTTTGGTCCGATGGATCTCACGTTACATAGCATATTTTATATATATATATATATATATATATATATATATATATATATATATATATATATATATATATATATATATATATATATATATATATATATATATATATATATATATATATATATATATATATATATATATATATATATATATATATATATATATATATATATATATATATATATATATATATATATATATATATATATATATATATATATATATATATATATATATATATATATATATATATATATTTTTAGCTTCACGCTTTATCCCGCACATGGCAGGGTAGGCAGAGGGAACTGCAGGAACCATACGAACCTAGTGTTAAGACACTCCGTTACTTAGTCCCTGCTTACTCCGTCCCCGCTTTCCGCTGTTTTCGAAACATTGCGTGTTGAGTGGCGGAACTCAACGCCGCGCTTTGCCTTAGTTGCCAGAGCGAAGAAAATGGAAATAGAAAAATCCATCCTCCCCGACTGGGGATCGAACCCAGAAACCGTCGCGTTAGCCGCGTTACAGGCAGACGTTGCACCTCTGCGCCACGACGTATATTTGTTTATATATTTTATTGCTATTTTTAGCTTTTTGTAAGTTTAGTAACACACAACACAAAATTTATAGGGCTTTCTTGAGAATTATATTCTTGAAAAAAACAGATCTACTAAATATTTGTTATAATATTTCGCCCAAACTTTTCAAACTCTATACTTTGAACACTGTAAAACGACTATTTATTATAATTAGGTACTAGTGCTATTAAGTTGTAAGTACTAAATTACTTAACAATCAATACTAAAAGAAAATTAATTTTCAATTAAATTATAAATATATTAATTATTAAATTATTTCAATAAACAAAGTAGCTATAAAAGGATTTTCATGAAGAAAAAATGATGCTGTTAACAGCTACATGCAATCAACCTTACCAAATAAATAACACAGCTAAAATGGTGGGTGCCTTTTATTTATTTAACGTCAGACAGAGCAAAACGGCTAGAAAACAAAAACTATTTGTACTAGGCAAACATAAGTCATAGAGTAGTGTAAAACAAACGTGAGATAAGCTTGACCGTACATTGCAGATTATCTGAGTAATGTTTTGTTGCGCTTTTGTTTTTGTAACATGGCGGCACGTTGCTTTATTATAAATTACAACGCCGCGTTGTTTTATTTAAATTATATGAAATGCGTTAGATATAGACAAGATTTTATATATTTTATTATTTATGTTATATGTTATGTACATAAGATGGAGTGCAATCAGTTTTATGGACTTTCCTATTTAATTGTAAATGAAAATTATATTTCTTTATAATGTTATCGAAAAATTTGCATCTTTGTGATTTAAAACGTACAGCAAACGTATATTTACGCATATTTATATTTACAGTGTTATAAAAGCTTAACTTCACTAATACATTCATATTCTACTATAATCACATAGATCAATTGGTTACACTTTAATCCCACGGTCCCTGCAGTTTCCTCTGCCTACCCTGCCATGCGGGATAAAGCGTGAAGCTAAAAAAATTGATTACTAATAAAGTTTGTGATTTTTTTTAAACAGTTAAAATAAAGAGAAGAAGACGGAGAACTTGTCGTATTAAATAGTCATCGAAAGAATCAATAAATATATACATAAATTGTTTATATATAAGATAAAAATAATATATAAACTATTTAGAAATTAAATGTAAACATTTACTCTTCATTGTACAAGGACCATTCTATTTTTCTAGTAACACAGAATCTTTGCCTTCAATGCACTTTGTACCTGTCGTTAACAGAACAGTGTTCGAGAGTTTACTCGCTTCGGCCATGCTTGAAAATAGCTTATTAAATATCTATTACTTCGAATATCGATTTAATTTCTATTTATTTGTAGTACGGATACCTCTTAAGTACTTAAAAATAGTTTTAAGAGCTTTGATTTACTTTTTATAACAACAATACGTATATACATATATACAAAATATATTATGTAAAATAATTATTTATTAGAGCTATAATTGTGTACTTATTAATTAACAGTTAATTATTAACCAAATTTTAGAAAATTTGTCAATTTCATTGATTTTTAAGAAAAACTCAAAATAAATAGACTATTTGTTTAGGCGTAATTATATTTAATAAGATCATAAATAAATACATTGAATAACTAATCTGGTACATTATGAAAAGTAACTTAGTTTTTTTCTATAATATGTAAAGTGTGAAGTATAGTAAATATTTAATTTTATATATATATATATATATATATATATATATATATATATATATATATATATATATATATATATATATATATATATATATATATATATATATATATATATATATATATATATATATATATATATATATATATATATATATATATATATATATATATATATATATATATATATATATATATATATATATATATATATATATATATATATATATATATATATATATATATATATATATATATATATATATATATATATATATATATATATATATATATATATATATATATATATATATATATATATATATATATATATATATATATATATATATATATATATATATATAAATATATATAATATCACGATGATAACAAGATATCGTTACAACACATAGAATGTATCGATCAACAGGCTGGCCGGACGGCACTGCACCTAGCGTGCGAAGGAGGCCACTGTGGCACCGCTGCTCTCCTGGTATCGCGAGGTGCGTCGCGCGAGTCACGAGACCACTCCGGCCGTACCCCCCTACACCAGGCCGCGGTGCACCGCCACACTGAACTAGTGCGCGTCTTGTTAGACACTGGATGCAATGTCAATGCCACAGATAATGTAAGTTTATGCTGTCCTGGTGTTTGGTGATAGATTGGTTTTGAGTTATCTGTATGTTGTCCTGGTCGGTTAGACACAGGTTAACATTTGTTTGTTCAATACAATACAAAAAATAAAAAAAAAATATCAGTAACGCTTTCGTCTTAAAAGATTAAAAAAATATTCATTTAAATTATGTATTTCAAAAATATAGCTTTATTATAACATAATAAAATATATATCGACCAAGTTTTTGTTTAAATAAATTTAACAAACAATTTAAAGTACATAACTAAACGTACTACTCGTATATATAAAAGAAACTATGCACGATGCAACACGAAACATTCTCAGCTTGATAGCAGAAATATTTAAACTATTCAAACTGCATTCCCAAGCGTGTCACAAGCTTATGTGGTCCTGGTTAGTGGAAATACGTAAATGATATACGCATACTTCATGACTTTGATAAAGTTTTTTTTATTAAATGGCTTAGAATTTTATTAATCTGTCTGTACTCTGTTATTTCTTAAGTTATTTATTAATTAGTTAGTATATATATAATAGTATTATTAAATATTAATATTGTTAATGTAAAATAATAGATATAAATTATTACAAAAACTATGAAATATATATTTTCTTTTAAATTGAATATATATTAATTATGAAGTATATATTCTCAGAATCTATATAAATAGATTAATAATAATAATAAGAAAACGTCCATCCAAAAAGGTGATATATATCAATATCACTTTTTGGATGGACGTTTTCTTGTTGTATGTCAAATTATGACAGCTTTATTGGCGGGAAACAGAAATGCCGATCACTCACTGGGATTTCAGAATATAATTGTTATTATTCAATGTAAATACTCCAAGTGCTAATATTCTTACACGTGTAAGACAAAATTAATTAATTAAGAACGTGAAGTCGCTTTCAGCGTCGATGGAAATTACAAGCATTTTAAATATTTATTGCTTTTATGTATTAATTTGCACTGTAGATGATACTGTAATGTAAATAATTTAAAGTTGTTTATTTTTTTTTGTATTATTACTAAAGAAAATATTGCTAAATAAAGAAAATTGTTTAAATAAATTACTTAACACATTTCAGTATTTTTACTCGCAATGTTTTTTTCCTATAGAATGGTGTAACGGCGCTACAAATGGCCTGCGCTCAAGGTTGTCGCGGTATTGTGGAGCACTTACTCGCATTTGGTGCCGACGTCCATTTGCAAAATAATGTAAGATTAAAATTTTACTCTGAATTCCAAGCTGTTTTTTTTTATATTATCATAATTTTATTTAATATATTATTATATTTAGTTAAAATTACAACAAAAAAATTACTTTTAAATATAAATAATACTAATATATAAAATAGTGGTAAAACTAAGCCACACTAACACCAGTAGCTCTAAAGGACCAAGGTCGAACCGGGTAATTACGACACTCACAGAATACCGTCGTGAAACAGCAGCATATTAATGCTGATGTGTTTCGTCAGGCGAGTGAGAGTTCCGGAAGCTCATAAAGGTGGGTTCGTCTGGGCATTTAGTTGGCAACGAAGGTCTTCACTTAATATCAGGTGGCTCTTCTGCTCGTTTGTCATCTTATTATAATATATAAAAAAATATATTTACTATATTTTAAAACAGGTAGGTTCATCCGCCTTACACGCGGCGTGTGCTTCTGATGCTACTGACATTGTTGAGCTGCTGCTGGCACATGGCGCAGATTCAGCACTTACCGATCAGGTTAGTATTTAATAATTACAGGTAAAAGTTTGAATTTAAAATAAAAATAAACATAAAAAAAAGCTATTCATTTTTCAAAAGTTCTCCTATAAGAAGACTTTAATTTTGTCAATTTCACTGAAAATATGAGAATAAATGAAATGTAACACAACCCCGACCTCCTTGCTTTATCAAATCAGTTTTAGAAGTATTAATTTATTAAAAGAATAATATATTTTTAAGCAGCACTTTGTTATTCTGTTCTTATTACGCGAACGACGAAAACGGAAACTCCCACGATGTTAACTCCCTGGGTGGATTAATAAAATTGCGGAACTTACCGTCTCCAAATCCTACTAACAAAGCTAAATAAATCTCCACAAAATAAACTTAAAATTATATATATATATATATATATATATATATATATATATATATATATATATATATATATATATATATATATATATATATATATATATATATATATATATATATATATATATATATATATATATATATATATATATATATATATATATATATATATATATATATATATATATATATATATATATATATATATATATATATATATATATATATTCAGATAATGTAAATGAATCATTCTTCATTAATTACTCTTACGTACACAGCCGGGCTTATATCTCCCGCGAGACCAACCGCTTTCTCTTATAAGGAGAGCAGAAGTTTATAAGTAGCTTTTGCATATAAAATATGTTTTATGATGAAAGCTACTGTAGTGATGTGCTCTATTAGGAAACAATAAATATGACTTAGTTTCTCAATTAAATAATGTGAAGGTAACCAATTATATTTTATGTAATAAATTAAAAAAAATACATTTTTCTAATATTTGTATAATAATAATAAAGCGTAGAGCATTAATTACTAAACGGAAAATTAAGTTGAGAAAGCAATGTCGAGGACGTTGTGGTCTACGATTTCTAAAACTCAAGCAGAAAACAGAGAATGGAGTGATAAGTTACTAGGTTCTCTTCCTCTCACTTTTTTTAAAGACACCTGCTTCAATTCCTACATGAGGAGAATGGATTATTTTATACCGAAGTTCCTCGAGTTTTAGTAACAAAATAAAGCAGAATTGGGCGACAAGGGAAAACGGAGTGTCTTAACACTAAGTCTCGCTGTCTATCCCGCTATATAGGAATCGCTATATCGTGAAACTCACATATACCAACTAAAATAATCATTTAAAGCAAAGTCCGTACAAATAAAATATATTAAAATTATTCAAAAGTGGATTGAATCTTTCTTTATCTCAAATATGTCAAGTAAAAAAAACAATCTCTCAAACGTCATGGAAAGTGACGGAACCGACTCCTCGCAATTACCAGGAGAACATAAAGCTGTAGCAACATTCAAAGTATTTTCATTACCCGTTACCAAAACAATAGACGACGAAGCGTAGAGGACATGCTGTATAAAAACCTACAGTCATGACAAAAAGAGATGGCATTACATAACACTCATGTATATTATCACAATCCAATATTGCTATCCTATTTCAAAGCTATAGATGTGAAAGAAACAGAAATATACAATCTTTGTTACTTTGTTTACCTTCTGTCTCTTTCTTTCTCTAAATATAAACTACATTGCTATCACAATTTACATATGAAACGCTTCGTGCCTTCACGTACCAGGCAAACATGAATTAAGTGGTACAATAAGCTGAATTCTTTGAATTTTTGGAATTACCCACTAAAACCATTCTTAATTCTTATTTTCAAATTTTTGTTTTCACGTAGTTTGTGTTTTTACTTAAAACTGATTAAGTTATATAAAAATTTAGTTACAATTTTATGTTTAATTAATTAATTTATAATTAACAAATATTTAATCTTTCCAAATTTATATTTATACCAAATTATTTATAATATTTCTCATTTTTACTTTGTATATTTTTTCTTTTTTTTTTGTAGCTTCATGCTTTATCCCGCACATGGCAGGGTAGGCAGAGGGATCCGCAGAAACCGTGGGAACCTAGTGTTAAGACACTCCGTTGCTTAGTCCCTGCTTTCTCCGCCCCCGCTTTCCGCCTTTTTCGAGGCATTGAGTGTTGAGTGGCGGAACTCAACGCCTCGCTTTGCCTAGCTTACCAGAGCGATTTTCTTCCCTCTGGTAAAATAGAAAAATCTATCTTCTCCGACTGGGAATCGAACCCAGAAAGCGTCTTCTTACAGGCAGACATTGCGCCTCTGCGCAACGACGGTCCTCATATTTTTTTCGTTCTCATTAATTTCATTTAATCTTAGCCAAAAGCTTAGATCTATACGAGTTAGTTAACAAGCTCTAACATACGAAAAAGAATTAACTTTACACGCTTACGTATTGATGCTATATTTCAGTAGGTTTTTATGTAAACTATACATACATCGTCAATTTTATTTTAATTTCATAGATTTTTTATTTAAAAATATTTATTTTATCTTATATTAATTATTTATTTATAATTTAATATTTATTAATAATAATATTTTCATATTTATTTATTTATTTATTTACTAAGAAAAAAGAAAAACAAATATTTCATATAATCAGTGCAGCAAAAACCACAGTCGGTTTTACTGCGCTCTGACGATTCTTAAACAGTAGTTAATAATAATAATAAAAGTTTACGAAAGACAAAACACACACAATACAGCTTAATTATTCATATATTTTTTATATTTTGAATTTTTTCTTTTTATATATATATATATATATATATATATATATATATATATATATATATATATATATATATATATATATATATATATATATATATATATATATTATATATATATATATATATATATATTACAATAAGTTAGCAGCACTATTGATAACTAGTATGACGAAACGCTTTATAGTTCTATATACCAGGACAGCATAACCTTAACGGAAGTATTCCATAAAACTAGTTCCATCAATATATAGTGAAGATGACGACAAAGTTTTTTTTTATTTATTTGTCACGTATCAAGCTGACCCCTTTTTGTGACCAGGTTAGCAGAAGTTTAGTGAAGATCGCTCGAATTACGTATCATCGATCTTTTGTTGATATGTTGGTACTGTATCCACGGGGATTTGCTTTATATAACGGAATTTCTTGATGTAAGCCCTTTTTTCATACATTTTGTATTGTACTTATAAATCTGATAATACTACACTGTGTTTTTGCTATTGTTTTTGGGCAATTATTGACAATTTTTTTCCCTTTTTAAGTAAAATAATTTAAACATTTATATTAACATTTTTTGTGAAACCCGACGTTTCGAATACTTTGCAGTAGTCCGTGGTCACGGGTAGACGGCGGTGGCATTCATCTATCATTTGATATAATTATTATATCAAACTACCGCCAACGGTTTCTAAGTTGCCTCGCGTACTGCCCTGGATTCCTGTAGAATGAGCTGACTGTATCCTGCCGTCTGGTCTGGTGTGTTTGAGATTTTAGCACATTTAGCAGATTTTAGAGCAGGGCCGTAGCTAAGGAGGAGCATTGTGGGGCAATGCCCTACCTTAAAATCAAAATGCCCTACCTTGAAAATACCAAAACTAAGATAAAATACATTATTTGTCTACGCATAGCTATTGAATGTCAATCACTTTAGGTGATCGATTTAGGGGCCCGTCCTTCGAGGACAGATCAATTACAATATTTTTTTTACTTCTGCCCTACCTGTAACCAATGCTGCCCTACTTCAAATTTGACTCTAGCTACAGCCCTGATTCCAAGTGGTAGAACGCTTCCAACCATCTTCTCTATTGAAATTAGGATATTTTTCCCTTTTTTTTCCAAATGTAGGGCACGTACCATCACTCTGACTAGAAGTAATTAAAAGCAGTTAACTATAAGTCTTATGTTAAGAAATAATGACATTTAGCTCTATTGGGAATGGCATTTGTTATTACTAATAGACACATTGTTGTCAACAAATTTGACTGAGATTGTTAACTTAGTAAACCGAGTGCACTGCTTGTTTACTATCTCTTGTAGTTCTACCGCGTATCTAAATCTAGTATCGTGTATCTAAATATTTGATTTTGGCAAATAGCATTCATGATATGTAGAATATTTATACGTCTACAGTTGTGTAGAGGTTTCACTTAACAGCTTAATAGTTAAATGTATCGAAAACGAGGTTACCGTTTAGTTGTTAGGTTAAGGACTTGATATAGAAAGCAATATCACCTTTAACTGCGCTTATTGTGAGAAAGTCTTCGGTCTAGAGTCATAATCATCGTCAGTAGAATACAAATTAATACAGTAAAAATACATGGACTAATGTGTTTTTAACATATAAAAATCGCTTTTTACATACATATGTATGTAGTTAAGAATCTTTTTAAAGGGGGTAGACTTAGATGATAAAATAAAAGCGTTGAATTTATGTCAATCGGAGCAGTTGCACGTAGGCAACTGCTCGTAGGAAGGAACTACTCTAAGTATAGTATTGAGTGTTTTATTTATGCAATTATGTAGAATCTCTGTTCAAATACGCCCGAAATATATTGTATATGTATTTCGATGTTTATCTATTAAAATTTTATTTCATATATTTCAATAAATAAATATATATATATATATATATATATATATATATATATATATATATATATATATATATATATATATATATATATATATATATATATATATATATATATATATATATATATATATATATATATATATATATATATATATATATATATATATATATATATATTGAGTAAGCCCGATACCTAATAAGTAACAACAACCAGATACGTTTTCCACCTTTTGTTATAAAATCTTGCGAGGGCGGAACAAAAGAGGATTTTGTATTTTTAACAAAAATACTTGTTTAAATAAACTTGTTTAAATTAACTTTTATTGTTTTTTCAACTTCATAAATGAATGTTTATGCAGACAAATTCTAATATACTAAGTTTTCAATTTTCGGCTAAATTTAGAGATGTCGTGGAGCTTAACGCCGCGCTATATATCATCAAAGCAGAGATAGTGAAATAAAAACACGAAAATATGAACTTTCGTTTAAAAATACTTAAATGTTTCTACAGAACGATCTAAGAGCACTCACCCTAAGTAAGCACAAGTTATAAAGGACTTGTCACACTCAAACGTTAACATATCAAACACTCAAAAAGGTAGTCTCTGGGGATTATGAATGTAGCAAAATGTGATTTTTCAATATAACATTGTAAATACTTGCATATTTATTTTAAATATTATTTTAAATGCTTTAAATGATTTAGGTATGACGAGATAATTTAGGTATCGTCTCTTATTTCAACCAAAGCAGAGAAAAAGAGAGAGAGAGAGAGACAACAAAATTCAATAAATATTGGGATATATCAATGAAAATTAAACGTTTCTGTGATAGATAAGTAGTATACTCGTATGAAGTCATTGTTTCATATTAAACGTTTTATTATATTAAAATTCCTTTTGTAGATATATAATATACCTATATTATATATAGGTATGTTATTTATTTATATAGAAATAACATACCTATATATATATATATATATATATATATATATATATATATATATATATATATATATATATATATATATATATATATATATATATATATATATATATATATATATATATATATATTTCAGATACAAAATATTAACAATATTTAAAAACATTTCAAAATCATACAATTTGGTTCTAGTCTAGTTATGAATACCAACACGAAATGAAACAAGGTCCCAAAAGGCTATCCGATATCCAATCTAAACTTTTTAGTTTGACATTCCCAAATTGCTGAACGTGTAACTCTGACGACTAGTTTAGGCGAATTTAATTATTTGTTACATGTAAGTATACAGAGTTCTGTAAGCTTTTAAGCTTTGGCTTAAACGTTAAATAACAATTATCTTTTAATATAAATGATAATTTATAAAGCTTTGATATAAAAATACTTAATGTTTGAAGGCATCAGGATTTGAACCCGTGCCTTGTGGAAAACGTTGAGACACCCTGACTACTATTTTATCAAGTATCGAAATTCTATGTATATGGTTATTAAAATTTATTAAAACCATATTTTCGCGAAATTGTAAGTCATCTACAACAATTAAATATTAAAAAAAGTAAATTGAAAAATCTTCTGTGAAGGATTTTGAATTTGAATTTGGTTTAATACCGTCGTCACTGCCTTTTAAGCACTTCACATTTCCGATGATAAATTGATGAGTTGGTTTTGCTCAAATTCAATGTCGTTCGAACGTCAATTGGGACACAAATAAATTGAATTCCTAATTAAATGAACAGAAAAGTATTGATAAAATCATATGGATTTGACTTGCTTTTGTTGTACTTCCTTTGTATGTGTATATATGACTGAAATGTTTACAAAAATTTTAATGAAACATATTTTTTTATTTTTATTATTAAGAACTACTGGAACTCGCTTATAATAATATAAATATTTTTAAATTTACTATAAGTTCTGATATTATGTGCTCTGATGTGTATTATAAGATTTTATTTGTATCTAGATTTTACTTAAAAATTTTACTTTAAAAATACATACATCGCCACATTCACACAATATCTAATTAAGTTCCTATAGTAATAACACTCAACAATCCTATAACAATTCAAATTATGACAAATTATACAAAAAAGAAACAAAAATAATAATTAAAAAAAACATTAGATACTAACCACGTTGCCCATACATTATTCATACAACAAAAGAAACGGGAGGTTAAAGAAAAACAACGGATCGTATGAAAAAATAATCGCGATTTGACTTTCACTCCACAAGCCCCCTGTACCAATCCCTCCCTCCTTTAACCCTGAGGCTCTGAGCGTGAATTATTGAAGGCTCCAGCGCCGCTCTGCTCACCTGGTAACTCGACATCCACTGCATAATACAAACAGTAGTGAATTATTTGCGTAGTGGGAGAGATTTCAGTGTACTCGTTTCGTGTAAAAATTCATATATAGCTCATTTATATAAGTATATAGGTATTTCGAAATATATTTTAGTATGGATATTTTCACAGAAATAAGACTTAAGCTTTTTTTTGATAAAGTAATTTATATTGATTTTGTTATAATTTTCTTAATGCAAAATAAACTAAGGATGGTCTAGACCATCCGCCTAGGCGTCTGCCTGTAAACGCGACAGTTTGTGGATTCGATTCCCACTCGGGAAAGATTGATCTTTCTATTTCCATTTTCTTCGCTTTAGCAAGCAGGCAAAGCGCGGCGTAGAGTTCCGCCACTCAACATGCAATGCCTCGAAATATGCGGAAAGCAGGGAATAGGGTGTCTTAACACTAGGTTTTTACGGTTCCTGCGGTTCCAACTGCTTACCTTGCCATGTGGAGGATAAAGCGTAAAGCTGTAAAAAAAATGAATATATCTTATATACTACTTACTTAGTTATTACACACACACTTTTGAAACTATGTACTATAGTAGAATTGTAATAATCCAGCCTCTCTATAACGAATGATGACAGATTTTGGTCATAAAATCCACGCAAAAGAAGTAGCGGCCAGATAATATATTATGTAAAGATGACGGCTTATCAAAACTTTTATCGTGACTAAGCGTAGAATTTCATGTAAAGATATTATGATTTTGATTTATTGTCTCTTTGTCGTTGGGAAAAGAAATTGAATTATGTTGACGTTTTTCTGGTTATAGCTACGGAAGCTTTATGTGAAATTACCGAGAAGAATATTTCATAGATTATTCCTCATTTTTTTAGATTTTAATTATCATTTGTGACTGGCAACATCAAAGTTAACATTATTATCAGCGTCCCAGACATTTCCACGACGAGCGCTCCTACATATATAAAATACAAAACATACACTACATATAGAAATATATAATAAAAATTTCAAGAAACACTTTTTGAAAAACATATGCAAACTAATATTTACACTGAAAAGCTTTCAGTCAATTCGTCAGAAAGCTTATCACGTAAAAACGGTTGATCGAATTTTTTGTGATTTATTTCAAATAAATAAATATTTAGGTTATCTCATCTCTTAAAAACGAATTTATTTTTACAGAATATAATGTTTTATTTTGAGGACCGTCGTGGCGCAGAGGTGCAACGTCTGCCTGTAACGGTTTCTGGGTTCGATCCTTAGTCGAAGTTGATGGATTTTTCTATTTCCATTTTCTTCGCTCTGGCAAACTAGGCAAAGCGCGGCATTGAGTTCCGCCACTCAACACGCTATGCCTCGATAAAGCGGAAAGCGAGGACGGAGAAAGCAGGGACTAAGCAACAGAGTGTCTTAACACTAGGTTTCCACGATCCCTGCAGTTCCCTCTGCCTACCCTCCCATGTGCGGGATAAAGCGTGAAGCTAAAAAAGAAAATATAGCATTAGTGGTGTGTGAACGGGATTCCAGCCTCCCACAATCGGGTATTCTTACGATGACGGTAAATTAAAGCGGTACATTTAGCTACAGCATTCGATATACAATTTTTCAAGTGGTTTTCAGCGGAGAACAGAGAGTATTTTCTCTACAAAATACAGCATGAAGCTAGAACTCACTGCGACTAGCATATAAAATAATATAAAAAGAACATATGTATATATGTAGATATACTATGCATATTTTTTTAAAGTTGGATTTAACAAATCGAAATATAAAACTTTGCAAAGTTTCAAGTTTGTATAAGCTGTAACATATGAAAATTTACCTGAAAATCCACTTCGAACCGGAAAATATTTCAGTACTCTTATAACTTCACGTATATTTGTAAATCGGGCAAGGGAACCCTTTATTTGATATATGTTCCTTCATACAAATAGAATTCCACTTCGTTCGGAAATGAAAAACGTTTATTACATTTAAAGTATCCTATTACTGGCATTATAGAATTCATACACTTGGGCTAGTACCTTAGAAACATAAAAGTCTGTATATGTATGAATTTAGGATATTACAAAAATACCACTGATCGTTCTATTTACTAACTATTGAGACACCTCAATAGTTAAGCTTAATACACATTAAGCTTTGTTAAATAATTCTGCAGAAAAAAACAGTTAACGTAAAAAATAAAAATAACAGTTAAAGTCATTAATCGATTGTTGTAATAGTTTTTTTTTTATTTTCCCCCACTGCCAAGACAAGACGCGGAGCCGGGGTACACCACTCGTCATGTAAAACTCGAATATGAAAGAAGCCTTTCCACATAGAAAGTAATCATAAACAAAAGCCGTAAAAAATTACAATCAGTTGATAAGACCCGTAAAAAATAGTCAGTCAATTGATAATAATGTAGAAGTTTTAGCTAGAAAAATAAAAGAATTAGTAGTCAGGGTTGACTCAATATATAGTAATTAAATTTTCATAATGTTTAACTTGAAAAAATTTAGAAATCACTCTTATTGTTCCATAGTCACGAATGATCCTGACTTTTTATCATATCATATATATAATGATATCTCTTTTTTACCGTACACTCTTCTTCGTGTGAATACGAGTTATTGGAGAAGTGAATTGTGCTCAACTGGCACGCTCGAAACGTCATTAATTAAAAAAATAAGTCTACTTACTATTCCAAAGACAAAAGATTACTATACAGCAATAGAATACCTACACAGACTGCGTGTATTGTAATAAAGTTATATTACTTTTAAAACAGCTGTAATATCGTTGGCTCTTTGTATCGAGATAAGTTCTATATAAGTTTCTAAATGTTCTTTTGCCGTATGACACTTGATATTGGCATTTTCTATTAATATTTCTATTATCAAAACCATTTGTACATTTCATATATAGTTATACTTATTTATATGTAATGGTAGATGACAGATCTAAATTTGATAGGCTCTTTCTCTGTATTTATTTATAATTATAATTGTTTATTTAAGACTACATTAAATTTTGTGTATATATTATTACATTTATATATTAAAGTGCACACTTAATAATAATTACAAACCTGTTATTATCACAGTCAGTTCGTGAATCTTCGAAATGTTTTTTTATATACATTTATATATATTTTTAACTTCATCCTTATCTCGCTCGTAGCAGGGTAAGCAGAGGGAACCGAAGGAACCATAGGAACCTACTATTTTTCATAATAAAATATACTATTATTAATAATTTACCAAAACTGCCTACAATCTAAGTCACATAGCCAACATGTGTAAAATGACAAATAAACAAAAAGGTAGATTTTACTGAATTGAAAATATTTTTATTGTTACGAGTATTACCATGAACGTTGTGTGATAGACCGTCATGATGGGACTATAACCTAATATTGTATTGACTTTTGTATCACCATACACAAATACACAAAGCCGAACCAAACAGGATTGTGTCATAAGTAATTAACAATTAAATTAAACTGTAATTGAAATGTTAGTCGTGAATTATTGAATAGTGATCATTTGATCGGTTTATCAATTGGTATTTTGGTGTTTTTAATTATGGTATGGTATTTCTTATATTATGTAATCACCAAATAATGTTATTTTTTATACATACTACGCGCGCGGGTTCAAATCCCGCTGCGTTCAATTTTTTATATATTTTCCGTATTTTTTTTACCTTTAGTGTGCAATAAATCATAAAAAAATTATTAAAAATAGCACTATCTTTCGCCAAACGCTTGTTCTTTGTAATAATCTTCAGCTAGAGAAAATTTGTAAAAATCTCCGAGATTAGTTTTTTTTTAACTACCCTAAAAGAAGTAATGATACTAATTACGTACACAACTAAAGAAAGGAAAATAAAATATACTGTACGATATATGCTTGTCGTTGTAAATGAAATTTTGAATGATTTTTTAAAAAAATTATATAAATTTGACTTATTTTGTTATTGCTTTTTTAAATTAACTGAAAACGTTTAATATATAAATTAAAAATAATAGGGCCGTTGTGGCGCAGAGGCGCAACGTCTGCCTGCAACGTGACGGTTTCTGGGTTCGATTCCCACTCGGGGAAGATGGATTTTTCTATATCCATTTTCTTCGCTCTGGCAACTAGGCAAAGCGTGACGTTGAGTTTGCCACTTAACACGCAACGCTCCAAGAAAGGCATAAAGCGGAGACGGAAAAAGCAACTAAGCAACGGAGTGTCTTAACACTCGGTTCCTATGGTTCCTGCAGTTCTCTCTGCCTACCCTGCCAAGTGCGGGATTAAAGCGTAAAGCTAAAAAAATAAATGAATAAAAATTTAATATATGGCACATTATACCGTATTTAACCTACAGTGGTCTCAATCACCGTTGAGCGTGGCGGGCGGGGCGGCGGAGTCACCGCCGGAGGGCTTCCGTCGGGCGGCCAGAGGCTCTTTCTCGGCGATACTCGACCTATTAACAGCTACTGCAAATCTCGACCAGCGACATGTAAGTTGTTTATAATTTTATATTATAAGCAATAGGATAAAGCGTGAAGCTAAGAAAAAAGTAATAGTCATTTATTTTAAGAACTATTTAAATTACTTGGAAGGCAATAAAAAAATTCTCTTTGGTAATACTTTCAAAATACCTTTTTTTTCTTTTTTAAACTTCTTCTCGCTTAAAGCAAGAGGTACCTGTTGTTAAGATAATTTGCTCTAAAATACTGAAAATAACTTTCATCATAAAACAAAATTATTATTCATTTTACATATTTACAACAAATGTCATTACCAGGGCTTTAGAGTGTTATACCTAAATTAAAATCCCAATTTGATGAACGATTGTTGAGAACCCTTCAGCCAAATAAGCTCGCTAATTAGCCCATCCAATTACGGACGTTTCAATGGCAAACGGCAAGTAATAATGCACTATAACGTATCGACCCGTCTGCTTCGGAATATTTATAACACAACCGAGTTTTATTTTCGTTTGAATATTTAATACTTTGAAGATTAACTAGGTTTGAATGAATACACTTTAGATGGTTGCGCTGAAAGTGTTTATTATCTTTTTTTATTTATAGCTTCACGCTTTATCCCGCACATGGCAGGTAGGCAGAGGGAAACGTGGGAACCTAGTGTTAAGACACTCCGTTGCTTCGTACCTCTAAGTAAACTATTTGTCATTTATCAGGTCTTAAATGTTTTATATAGTAAAAAACAACAGAGAGAGTGATAACTGAGGAAAATTTTAGTGTCTTATAATATGAGGTTTTGTGCAAACTGATATTTTTATACTTTTAATGATATTTTGACGATATTAGTTCAACGTGTTGGAACAGTTAAGCCGATCGGTAGCTCTCCTAGAAATCGCTGCTAATGTCCTTAGAGTTATAGCTACAAAAATATAGAGTAGGTATAATCTGTCTTCCAAGAATAACCTACAATAACAAGTTTTTACTTATACAAATTACTATAAAGCGGTGGGTTATAAAAGCCTATTTTTAAAAATACAGTACCAATCTTTAAACGATACTTTTAAGAATAAAACGAATAATTGCAATGCGATGTTATTAGTATAAAATTTTAAACCAAACGCGATTTAGTTACTTAGTGTAAAGTGGGTCGTTAGTTATTCCTATTGCCTACACCGTAAGCGACAAACACGTGGGTTCGATCTCGAGTCGAGTCAATAATTATTAAGTGCCTCCACTTTAGTTACCACAAATCAAATGGTCAAGTAATTTTCTTGAGCCTAATATCTCTCTGCCTATATATAGCAGGATTGTAGGTGTGTAAATATAAAAATAATAATAATGACACCAGACCTTCTTAGTTAATAACTTGTAATTTTTTTTTAGTAGGCAGAGGCTTAGTGGCTTAGTCCCTTCTTTCTTCGTCTCCGCTTTCCGCCTTGTTCGAGGCATTGCATGTTGAGTGGCCAAACTCAACGCCGCGTTTTGCCTAGTTGCTAGAGCGAAGAAAATAGGAAATAGAAAAAAACATCTTCCCCGAGTGGGAATCGAACCCTCAAACCGTCACGTTTACAGGCAGACGCTTACGCCTGTGCGCCACGACGGTCCTCTAGTCTATTAACTTGTAATATCATTGCCAATTTAATAAAACCAAAAATATATGAGAAAAATTTTCAAAAGGCATCCAAAATATCCAAAGAATTTTTATATGGATCAAATATTACATAACGTTATGGCGCCGACCGCACTTTATATAATATTACGAGAAAAACTACTCAAATCGTTTATTTTATTAACCTCTAAGTTCCCATTAGATTCCTTTCAGTCGGAATTGGCTTGGTCGACCATTTTCAGGCCTTCAGGCACTTGCCGATTTCAAGGATTGCTTACTTAGGACTAAGAAATACGGGATTATTTAATAATATATTGCTTTCATGTTATGTTTATGTAGTGTTCAGTACAAAAATTAGTTCAAATATTTTTCTTTTGTCGTCTACCAGTGACCACGGAGTAAATTTTCCACTAAAATTTTTGGTGCTAGTGATCTTTGTAAGGATTTTTTTCTTTAAGTTTTCGAAACATTCTTCTACAATGAACTTCGTCAATTTCGGTTTTAAAACATTTAAGTGATTTTAAAGTCGAAAACTAAGTGTCATACCTACTACTTACAACTTAACTATAAGTAACGAGTCAACACATTTATATAAAAACCTTTGAATACTTTCTCTGCTACTGTACAAAAAACCATAAATACTTTTTATTTTGTGATATTAATTAAAGCTTTTACAGTTAACGTCGCTTCGAGCTGGCATAACATTAAAAACGTTTACCTATTTCCCAGCGGACGCTTAATTTGCTCACGTCACTAACAGATTATTTCATAGGAAATTTTACATTTGTATCTATATTTTTTTTATTTGTATAGTAAAATTTTATTACTGTTAGAGGACCGTCGTGGCGCAGAGGCGTAGCGTCTACCTGTAAACGTAACAGTTTGTGGGTTCGATTCCTACTCGGAGAAGATAGATGTTTTCATTTCTATTTTCTTCGCTCTGGTACCTCGCCACAATGAATCGAATAAGGCGGAAAGCACGGAATAAGCAACAGAATGTCTTAACACTAGGTTCCTACGATTCCTGCAGTTCCCTCTGTGTACCCTGCCATGTGCAGGATAAAGCGTGAAGACAAAAAAAAATTATATTTTTACAGTTAAACATGTAGATATTCATAAAACGAGCTAATTATGTTTCCATTATCATTTGTACTAAAAATATTCATTTGACCATAATAGACAAATCCACTTGTCCAATTATCGAGTCTCTAATTGAATTGCGTCAAATCTCCGGCGCTGAACAACGCAAACAGCGAATGACAAGATAATGATGTTTAGAGACGTGATTGGCCGAAACTGTCTGTGTACATTAGAAATAGGGTGTTTACACACCTAATACAATACAAATGTTAAATTTACATTGCCTTATGAGATTGTAATAATGATTAATAATTAAAATTAATCTTATCTATTATAATGAAGATAATAAGAGTTGATATTACATTTGCTGTTAAACTTTAGATAGAAATTATATTTCTTATCAGGCAGATATATAATAAATTTTGGTTTCACAGATTTAAAGTAGAGATACCTAGGAGATAACGGCATATTTATACTATAAGTATTTATCTAGCAGCTTTTACTACCAGCTTATTAGTAAGCTGATTTAGATAGCTGAAGCTTTTATCAAAGCCTGCTAAAATACGTCGATAATAATATAATCAAATATAATGTGTCATTTTTCATTTGTAACGGGTATGTTGGTAGAAGAAAATCAATTAAAGTTAAAAGTTTAAAACGTACAGCAACACACATAGACTTAATTAATTCTTAAATTTTAACGCATATTAGGAATTTTCAGTTGGCTCAAAATAACTGATTACGTATAATAAGTGTATTATAAGTACCATGGACGCTATTAGTACCCAGTAGACATCGATGGATTCCATCATTCAACATCTCAAAATAACAAATAGAGAACAATATTTCTTCCATCGACACATCACTTATGGTATCACAAATAATGAAACGCCATTGTTGTAAAATATTTTGTTCGCATTGGAAGGGAAACGCAATGGTTACACGCAATGCCTCGAAAAAGGAAGAAAGCAGGGACTAAGCAACGGAGTGTCTTAACACTGCAGTTCTCTCTGCCTACCCTGTCATGTGCAGGATAAAGCGTGAAGCTAAAAGGGAAACAAGAAAAAAATCGTTTACTTATTCGGAAAAAAACATAGCTTTTCTTTGAAGCTTATTTATGGAACATGGAACGACTTCCGTTAACGAAAATTTAATCAATCATTGAGCATAAGAAAATTTCAATATATGTATCCCAGTTATATGTTTACAACTCGTATAATCTTTGCTTCAGTCTCTTTTGGCACATTCATATAATATATTTATTTATATTTTTTGTTTAAAAGCACTTCGCCGCAATTTTTTTCAGTATATATATATATTTTTTTTTATCTGATTTTATTTAGGTACTTTTTAGCGGCAAGCTATATATATATATATATATATATATATATATATATATATATATATATATATATATATATATATATATATATATATATATATATATATATATATATATATATATATATATATATATATATATATATATATATAGCTTGCCGCTAAAAAGTACCTAAATAAAATCAGATAAAAAAAAATATATATATATACTGAAAAAAATTGCGGCGAAGTGCTTTTAAACAAAAAATATAAATAAATATATTATATGAATGTGCCAAAAGAGACTGAAGCAAAGATTATACGAGTTGTAAACATATAACTGGGATACATATATTGAAATTTTCTTATGCTCAATGATTGATTAAATTTTCGTTAACGGAAGTCGTTCCATGTTCCATAAATAAGCTTCAAAGAAAAGCTATGTTTTTTTCCGAATAAGTAAACGATTTTTTTCTTGTTTCCCTTTTAGCTTCACGCTTTATCCTGCACATGACAGGGTAGGCAGAGAGAACTGCAGTGTTAAGACACTCCGTTGCTTAGTCCCTGCTTTCTTCCTTTTTCGAGGCATTGCGTGTAACCATTGCGTTTCCCTTCCAATGCGAACAAAATATTTTACAACAATGGCGTTTCATTATTTGTGATACCATAAGTGATGTGTCGATGGAAGAAATATTGTTCTCTATTTGTTATTTTGAGATGTTGAATGATGGAATCCATCGATGTCTACTGGGTACTAATAGCGTCCATGGTACTTATAATACACTTATTATACGTAATCAGTTATTTTGAGCCAACTGAAAATTCCTAATATGCGTTAAAATTTAAGAATTAATTAAGTCTATGTGTGTTGCTGTACGTTTTAAACTTTTAACTTTAATTGATTTTCTTCTACCAACATACCCGTTACAAATGAAAAATGACACATTATATTTGATTATATTATTATCGACGTATTTTAGCAGGCTTTGATAAAAGCTTCAGCTATCTAAATCAGCTTACTAATAAGCTGGTAGTAAAAGCTGCTACATAAATACTAATAGTATAAATATGCCGTTATCTCCTAGGTATCTCTTTAAACTTGTGAAACCAAAATTTATTATATATCTGCCTGATAAGAAATATATTTTCTATCTAAAGTTTAACAGCAAATGTAATATCAACTCTTATTATCTTCATTATAATAGATAAGATTAATTTTAATTATTAATCATTATTACAATCTCATAAGGCAATGTAAATTTAACATTTGTATTGTATTAGGTGTGTAAACACCCTATTTCTAATGTACACAGACAGTTTCGGCCAATCACGTCTCTAAACATCATTATCTTGTCATTCGCTGTTTGCGTTGTTCAGCGCCGGAGATTTGACGCAATTCAATTAGAGACTCGATAATTGGACGAGTGGATTTGTCTATTAGGGTCAAATTAATATTTTTTGTACAAATGATAAAGGAAACATAATAAGCTCGTTTTATGAATATCTACATGTTTAACTGTAAAAATATAATTTTTTTATGTCTTCACGCTTTATCCTGCACATGGCAGGGTACACAGAGGGAACTGCAGGAATCGTAGGAACCTAGTGTTAAGACATTCCGTTGCTTAGTCCCTGCTTTCCGCCTTATACGATGCATTGTGGTGAGGTACCAGAGTGAAGAAAATAGAAATGAAAACATCCATCTTCTCCGAGTAGGAATCGAACCCACAAACTGTTACGTTTACAGGTAGACGCTACGCCTCTGCGCCACGACGGCGCATATATATATATATATATATATATATATATATATATATATATATATATATATATATATATATATATATATATATATATATATATATATATATATATATATATATATATATATATATATATATATATATATATATATATATATATATACATATATATATACATATATATATACATATACATATACATATACATATACATATACATATACATATACATATACATATACATATACATATACATATACATATACATATACATATACATATACATATACATATACATATACATATACATATACATATACATATACATATACATATACATATACATATACATATACATATACATATACATATACATATACATATACATATACATATACATATACATATACATATACATATACATATACATATACATATACATATACATATACATATACATATACATATACATATACATATACATATACATATACATATACATATACATATACATATACATATACATATACATATACATATACATATACATATACATATACATATACATATACATATACATATACATATACATATACATATACATATACATATACATATACATATACATATACATATACATATACATATACATATACATATACATATACATATACATATACATATACATATACATATACATATACATATACATATACATATACATATACATATACATATACATATACATATACATATACATATACATATACATATACATATACATATACATATACATATACATATACATACACATACACATACACATACACATACACATACACATAAACATATACATACACATACACATACACATACACATACACATACACATACACATACACATACACATACACATACACATACACATACACATACACATACACATACACATACACATACACATACACATACACATACACATACACATACACATACACATACACATACACATACACATACACATACACATACACATACACATACACATACACATACACATACACATACACATACACATACACATACACATACACATACACATACACATACACATACACATACACATACACATACACATACACATACACATACACATACACATACACATACACATACACATACACATACACATACACATACACATACACATACACATACACATACACATACACATACACATACACATACACATACACATACACATACACATACACATACACATACACATACACATACACATACACATACACATACACATACACATACACATACACATACACATACACATACACATACACATACACATACACATACACATACACATACACATACACATACACATACACATACACATACACATACACATACACATACACATACACATACACATACACATACACATACACATACACATACACATACACATACACATACACATACACATACACATACACATACACATACACATACACATACACATACACATACACATACACATACACATACACATACACATACACATACACATACACATACACATACACATACACATACACATACACATACACATACACATACACATACACATACACATACACATACACATACACATACACATACACATACACATACACATACACATACACATACACATACACATACACATACACATACACATACACATACACATACACATACACATACACATACACATACACATACACATACACATACACATACACATACACATACACATACACATACACATACACATACACATACACATACACATACACATACACATACACATACACATACACATACACATACACATACACATACACATACACATACACATACACATACACATACACATACACATACACATACACATACACATACACATACACATACACATACACATACACATACACATACACATACACATACACATACACATACACATACACATACACATACACATACACATACACATACACATACACATACACATACACATACACATACACATACACATACACATACACATACACATACACATACACATACACATACACATACACATACACATACACATACACATACACATACACATACACATACACATACACATACACATACACATACACATACACATACACATACACATACACATACACATACACATACACATACACATACACATACACATACACATACACATACACATACACATACACATACACATACACATACACATACACATACACATACACATACACATACACATACACATACACATACACATACACATACACATACACATACACATACACATACACATACACATACACATACACATACACATACACATACACATACACATACACATACACATACACATACACATACACATACACATACACATACACATACACATACACATACACATACACATACACATACACATACACATACACATACACATACACATACACATACACATACACATACACATACACATACACATACACATACACATACACATACACATACACATACACATACACATACACATACACATACACATACACATACACATACACATACACATACACATACACATACACATACACATACACATACATATATATATATATATATATATATATATATATATATATATATATATATATATATATATATATATATATATATACATATATATATATATATATATATATATATATATATATATATATATATATATATATATATATATATATATATATATATATATATATATATATATATATATATATATATATATATATATATATATATATATATATATATATATATATATATATATATATATATATATATATATATATACATATACATATACATATACATATACATATACATATACATATACATATACATATACATATATATATATATATATATATATATATATATATATATATATATATATATATATATATATATATATATATATATATATATATATATATATATATATATATATATATATATATATATATATATATATATATATATATATATATATATATATATATATATATATATATATATATGCGTGTATGTGAAATGTTTTCATACACTGTCAATTTCCCATCATCAATATCAATTTGCAGCTTGCGGCTTGTGCTTTATTGCATTTTGTTACTTCGTTAGCCGATACTCGACTCTGGGACAAACTCAATAAATAACGGACAGGCTAGTTAGTGATGCTTCTGAGATACTTTTACCCTATTTTGCGTGAAATCGCTCGTATTGTTTGTTTAGATTTTACTTTAGTTATTCATTTTCATTCATTTTTATATTACTACGGTTTTAATAAACATTTTCATGTAGATGTAAGTTATTGTGGTAATAGTACGTAAATTAGAAGCCTTAAACCTTAAGCCTTATTTTCTTGGTAAGTTGTTGTGCTTTTGAATCAGAAGTACAAAATACGATATAATAAACGTACGTACCTAAATTTCGTTTTTCCTTTTTTCTAATAATTAATATTATATATATGAACGAATAAAATTATACGAATAAAATTAATATTATATATACGTATACGTTAATTATCTATATATGTCAAATAATCTCTCGCTAGAAGTGGAGGTCGATATTTACATTTTGAATGCATCGACCATATTGGTGCAACTAAGCCAGAGAATTTACAAAACAAAAGTATATCTACACGTAACAAAATGATCGTGTACCAAGCAGGCCTCTTGATCTATCGACGCTTTCCATATGCTCTACCTTCGTTATTTCATTGGAATATTTTAAAGAGAAAACGAGTGCTTTCTAAAAATATCAAAACAGCCTACCTTAAAAGCGTTGCTTACGCAGAGACGGCTACGTTGGCTAGTGGCATCGAATGAAGGCGTAAAACGTAGATTAGGTCGCATTTTGCTACGCTTTAGAGGTTGCCTAAATCAAGATATGTAGGTTTCAACATTGACTATATCAATTGAGGAGAAGTTTCTGAAAATCGTAACATGTGGTTCTAATTAACGATCGCAAGTTGCACGATCAATTTAGGCTTGACATCTTGACTGCGACAAAAATGCGATAAACCTATGCGATTACTACACCTAACCCATAAATATTCGAGATATTTTTCATCTGCAACAAAAAGCAATAGGCTTACTATATAATACTTTTTACTCACATGTTGCATGTTTCTTGTTTATTAACATTACAATTCAATTTAACAATAACCTAAAGACAACTATTTAAGCACCGAGATGCATACCAGTAATGTTTCAGTAAAATCATTGTTATTTTCGATTTCCATTCTATATGCTCATAATTACAAGCTAAGTTACATACTTAGGTTCATATAAACAAACGTAGAGATATGTATGGTAGGCAAAAAGAAGCCAGCCGAATCCAAAACGATAAATGTGAGTCAGAGATGATCAATCATCACATACAGAACTATCTCCCTACTCCATAATAGCCTGAATACTTACGCTTGTAAGTTAAACCTAATTAAAGCATATATTATATTATTAATACTTAGGTAAATAAAACACCTATTTTTTAAAATCATTTTAGTTATTGACAT
Organism: Dione vanillae; assembly: GCA_037178615.1. Classification (NCBI taxonomy): domain Eukaryota; kingdom Metazoa; phylum Arthropoda; class Insecta; order Lepidoptera; family Nymphalidae; genus Dione; species Dione vanillae. The sequence goes on from JAZFAU010000208.1 coordinate 110,367, forward strand.
GTTAAATCAACAATTGAATCCTAATGAACCGGGATGCTAATACAATTTCAGGAGCACTCCGACGGGTCAACGACCCCGCGCAACGAGGACAAGTCCGGTGGACACTCTCCCGCCGCTAATGAAGGTAATCCTCTTGTACGTAGATTAATTGTTTTTTTGTCATAGATTTTAGTTTATTTATTACATCTCTTGCATCTCTTTAGCAAGGTACGTTAAAATACCATGTTATTAACTTTACTGGAATATGCGTATATAGTGGATTTTAAATTATTAAGAAAATATCTTTTCCCGAGTGGGGACCGAATCTACAATATACGTTTAAAATAAATTATTACCACTACGTGACGATCACCTAAGGATATTGTTAGTTTATTCCAGTAATAATTTTTATACACCTTTCTATCTAATTTTCTTACATTTTTTTAATTGACAAAATTAAACAAAGACAAAAACTATTTAAATCCGGATTTTTTTATGTGTTCGCGGTTTATCCCGCACACAGTGGGGTAGGCAGAGGGAACTGTAGGAACCGTAGGAACCTAGTGTTAAGACATTTCGTTGCTTAGTCCCTGCTTTCTCCGCTTTTCGCCTTTTACGAGGCATTGCGTGTTGAAGAATGGAACGCCTCGCTTTGCCTAGTACCAGTACCAGAGCGAAGAAAATTGAAATAGAAAAATCCATTTTACCCGAGTGGGAATCAAACCCACAAACCGTCGCGTTTACAGGTAGACAGGTGGTTTTTAATACGTACAAATAGATATATATATATAATAAATAGTAACCTTTTTAGTAAAGCACTCTTGTTCTAATTAGAAAAGTGTGCAGAGAATACAAGTCATATAAATTAAGTTGCCAGCAATATCTACTTAGCGATACTGATTCGATTAACTAGCTTAATGCCTTTATTGCTGTCGTTGCTTGCGTCGTCTTGCCATCGCCGTCAGACATAATCGAATATACCTCCGTTAAAAGCTTCGTATATTATAATAATTATCTAAGGCAAATATAATAAAATAGAAAAACAATTGAGTCTTTTACGTTAAAGTTATAATTCAATTAGAATTATTTATTAAATTAAATATATTATTCGAAAAATCCTGCAGTTCATACCAATGTCACATTTAGTTTTTTTTTATTGTACCTATACTGTCACGTCAGAACAAGACTTTATAATAGATTATGACTTATTATATTGTATTATTTAGAAATTGTAACTAATTTACAATCATCAGTTATGAATTTAAATGATAGATTTTTAGTTTTTGAAGAACTAGAAACTTTGATAAGTAATTAGAAGTTTTGTTATATCTAAAGTATTAAATTACAACCTATAACTTTTATAATAAATATTGACAATTTCTATAGCCTAATAAACTTGTTGGTTACCTGTTCAAAGAATCATAACGAGAAGAATCATCCCTCAGTTGCATAAATAGATAATCAAAATCTTACTTTATTGTACTGTGGCCAATTATGAACTACACCTTATTAATATTTCATAATATAATATACTCAAAGAAAACCTGAAATAAATGATTTTTCTATTATATAAAAATCATTTATTTCAGGTTTAAAAGAACTAAAAACAACTGTCATAATAATTCCTTTTCTTCTAATAAATCTTATATGAAACGAATAAAAACCATACACATTCAAACTTTTTATATATTAATTTTATGAAACAAATATTTTTGTTTTGCCACGTTATAGTTGCAAAGAGGCCATTTTTATGTAGATATACTATATGTATATATATATGCACATAACATATAGTAATGTTGTATACAAGGCGAAGGAGACAGTGAAAGGTGATGGTCAGCGAGCACACTTCTAGACCGGCTCGCACAGCGTGGCTTTGCAGCCGACACGCGGCTGGCCCTACCGCCCACTGGTATGATTATTTTTTTTAGCTTCACGCTTTAGGCACGCACATGGCAAGGTAGGCAGAGGGAACTGCATGGTTCGTGGGAACCTAGTGTTAAGACACTCCGTCGCTTAGTCCTTTTCTCCGTCCCCGCTTTCCGCCTTTTTTCGAGGCATTGCGTGTTGAGTGGCGGAACTCAACGTCGCGCTTTGCCTTGTTGCCAAAGGAATAAAATGGAAATCTATCTTCCCCGACTGGGAATCGAACTCAGAAAGCGTCGCGTTACAGGCAGACATTGCGCCTCTGCGCCACGACGGTCTATTTTTGAGTGGCTTTTTTAAATATTTGAACATCATTCTTTATTATTTTGAATTATTATTGATATTTCTGTGTACGTTGTGTAAGTTGGATGAAGCGCATCATATCGTAGGGTAAATTTACAAATTTACAAACAACAGATTACGACTTCAGGTTTAGGACTGAAGTTCAAGGTTTAAATATTGACTTTAATTATTTGGGAATGAGATGGCCAATGTAAGCCGTAAAAATGTAAAAATACCGTTTTGAACATACTAAAAATAATCAAATCTACATATGAAACCTGCAGCCCCAAACAAGCATGCATATAGCTTATACATAGCTTTCACTCAATATTGTCACTAAGCTACTAACTCTACCTACCCGCTATCTACCGTAGAGAATATGCCTAGATACGCTCATGAATATCTAACCTTCCTTCTATCGAGCAGGCTGCGCCCGCTACCGGGAGCTGTGCTACCGCGCGTCGCAGGGCGCGGGCGGGGGCGGGGCGGGGGCAGACGCGTGCGCGTGCGCCAACTGCGCCCGCCGCGCCCCGCCGCCCACCTGACCCGTGCCGCGCCCGCGCACTACTGCGCGTGCTCACAGCGCGCCCGCGCCGCCACTGATTGATGATCGTCTTCATAACGTGGCGTGATGTCCACTTTTATTATTATAATTAGCTCAATATGTAATAAGATTGTTTTCAAATGTAACAATTTTGATGCAGTAGAACAGGTCATTTATTAACCTAAAGTTTAAACCTTCTCACGCCTAATACGAGTTTCTGACTTTAGTTTTATAGGTGTGTACTGTAATTTCCTTAAATTATCAAATTTGGCTCTAAGGTAAAAGCTCAGTAAATGACCACATAAGGACATAGAATTTTCATTTTCAATATTCCATTTTAATTACCATCTTGTTTCAAAAAACTGTTTTCTTGTAAGCTTTGTCTGGTTTTACAAATTGAAATAGTAATTTAGGTACGAAAGCCCAGTTTAAAGCGCAAAAAAGTAATGTTAATCCTGGTTACGCAGTAGTACCGGATCAGTTGAAGACTACGTTGATTTCGCAAGATTAAATAGCAAAATTGACTCCGTCATGACCCTACTCTTCTGTTTCCCAGAAATAAGACGATTAACTTCAACTATCTATTCACAGTTTCCAACTATATGTTAGATGACGAAAAACTACATGGAAAAGCAAATACACAGGTCTATTCTGCTGTCATTGTGAGATATAGCAACTCCGCAATTTTCTCGCAACACTCGAGAACTAGTAGTCAGCGTCAAATAATTAGGTACACTCAGGGTATTCAAATATATAGACGCATCCAAAAAGTCAATAATATCGCGGTACATTCAAAGTTTCCTTATTATTGTCAACAACATGGTCGCTCAAAAAGATCGGGACGTTTATTTTTCTAGTGTTCCATATTTTACAATTTAAATCCATCGATGTTTATTTCTTCGTTTTCTCACTTCATTTTTCTAAAAATAGATTCTAACACTGCTGAAAAGCTACGACAGAGGATTCTCTGGTTGACGTCTTTTTATGGGAAATGGTTTACCTTTTTTCTCTAACTGGATACTTGAAAAGCTGGATTTATATGTTCAATTCCTTGGTCGTGGAGTATATCCCACATTTTCTCATGGACCAAAGAGTTTGAATGCCTTACTAACTCACTAGTAAGGCGTTCGATTTTATAATATTAAACAAACCTAATTAAATATGATTTTTTTTAAGTGCCACCTTTTACTTCTATAGAAGTTTCGAATTTTCAATTTGCTAATTAAGACATCACATTGAGTATCGTAAATGACAATTCACAAATATTACAAAACAAAAGATTTAACTTTGACGACATGCTTAAAATGAAAAGGATATCAGTAGTTTTTATCCCTTTCTTTTTTTTTAGCTTCACGCTTTATCCCGCATATTGCAGGGTAGGCTGAAGGAACTGCAGGAACTATATGAACCTAGTGTTAAGACACTCCGTTGCTTAGTTCCTGCTTTCTCGGTGCCCACTTTCTACCTTTTTCAATATTGCGTGTTGAGTGGCAGAACTAAACGCCGCGCTTTGCCTAGTTTCCAGAGAAAATGCAGAAAATGGATATAGAAAAATCTATCTTCCCCTAGCGGGAATCGAACCCACAAACCGTCGCGTTCACAGGCAGACACTTACACCTCTGCGCCACGATGACCCTCGTTTTTTTAAATTTTATATATAAATCTCATAATATAAATTGATATGACAAAAATTATATTTTAAATATCAGCAATAAAGGTTATTTTTCTAGGGTGTTCCATATTTTTGAACACTTATAATGCTTAGATGTAGATCAATGACGATGTGAGTGTAATCATATTTATGGCGCTTTGAATGAAACGATCTATATGATGTTTTAAACATCCCGATCTTTTTGAGCGACCATGTTGTTGACAACAAGAAAACTTTGAATGTACCGCGATATTATTGAGTTTTTGGTTGCGTCTATTTATTTGAGTACCCTGAGTGTACCTAATTATTTGACGCTGACTGTACAGAGCCTACGAGCCTCTGAAAATGAATTGGATTGTGGCTGATGGAATCATGTATAATCAGTCGGCAATCCATGATTCCATCAGCCACAATCCAATTCATTTTCAGATATTTGTCAGCAGGCGGAAATGAACAGAATGTTTCAAGATGAATTTAACGAACCCATACGCATCCCAACTTCGCCTTAAGACCAACTCAGTGTTACCATATTAACGTATAATTGCCAATTTTTTTTATAAAAGTATAGAAAGATTATGAAACTAAGCTTTTCGAATGATACTTAAGTACCAGTTCGAACTATCATAAAACATGTCAAAAATTATTCATATCAAAATATAATTTCCATTTTAAATTTGGCAACACTAGCTGGTTACGTTTTTCGCTGGCGTCTCATTATTTAAATGAGGTGCCATGATTCTTTTTTATTTTTTTAATTGAATACTTTTTACTAAAGCTGACAAAATATGTTCTATTATTAAAATTATTTTTCATTCATTAGCTTCTATAGTAACGTATCATCTTCTCTGTTTGATGTGTTGTAATGAAACTTTTAGCACTAACTAATAAATGACAAAATAATCAAAAGATTGTACCGACATTTTGATTCTCGAATGATTGCATAATTAAATATTTCAAATTGTAACCACTTCATCAATCATCTAAAATGTCAATGATCGACATTTAACATAAATTAGAAATTTTTGAATGCCAAGACAATTCCACATTTCCCACCCAATTTTTGTTAAGTGGTGTAACCAATATCGCAATTTGCCTTAAAACAAAGACTAGACCTGACTTTAAGCTGCTAATAAATTTGTAGCCACCGTATAACAAAATTTTAATGAATCTCTTCTATCTTTATGCCTTTACGCATCCCTTACTCTTACTTCTTAGTGCCTTGAAATGTCTAACCCCATAATAGTTAATTATTTATGAAAAGCTGGAACATTATCCTTAAGATTTAAAAAAAAAACATATTTCACAAATATTACTCGCAAGATTATTCATCTAGTTTTAAAATTTATTGTAATTTGCATCATTTCAAATATATATTTGAAAAGCCTAATTAAAAATGTATAAGATAATGAAATTGTCAAATTAAATATATCTGTCCATTGTATTGCTATTATTAATGAAATAATAAAAGCCTTAATAATAGAAATAATTTAAAATGTGACTTTACATAATTTATTAAGACATTTCAACATTTGATTTCCCATATACTACATCTAGGCCGAGAACATTATAAAAAAAAATTAGTAAGACGTAAATATCTATATATGTATTTAAAATAGAAGTTATGGTAACAGAATTAAAAGGAGCCATTTAAAGACAGTCTTATCCATACAAAAATTTCATACGCTTGTACAATCTGAACGCAATATTATTAAAAAAAAAAAATACACACAAGCACATATATCTTTACATAGTTCCTTTTATATAGTAATAGTAAGGCATACTCAATAAAAGAGTGCTTAATTTAAATTCTAAAATAACGATCCTATATAAAATATGACCATGTAACTTGTCTTACTAAGCGTTTAGATTTATCCGACATTAATATATTACAATGTATATACTAAAAGCTATTTCATTACATTACTATGTAAATTATAATTATTACATGATTTATCTATCTCCATTGTACTTACCCAATGTCAAAAATTTCAGAATAATATTTTAAAGATCTTATGTATTTAAAACGTTTCAAAAATTAAATATTCTTATTATAAAAAAAATGTACTGTTATTTTATTACTAATGCGAACTATTATTATATTATGAAGTTATTACACCTAATTGATGAGGTTTCCGACGTCCAGGCAGCTCGAAGACAGTCTTGTACGTGAATTTAAAAATAAAACTTAAAATTATAAGTATTTTTATTAAAAAGTTAAACAGATATACAGATGTCAAGTGGAGAGACGTTTCAATGGAAAAACTCTGGAAATTTTACAGGATAAAAAAACTTGGACGCGTGCGATTTCATAAATTTTGGTCACAGTATTTCTAGATATTTAAAAAAATGATCATGAAAAACGTTCTTTCATAACTGTGAATAAATGAATTGAACATCTTTTAGATTTAAATTTTAAAGCATTATCAATAAAAGTTACAAAATAATCCTTTCAATAACAGCACGATACAAGTTTGAGGAATAGAGCAGCTATACTAACCTTACTTGATATGTAGTGCTTAAAAAGGAATAAATGCATATTTCAAAACTTACACATTACAACAACAATGTTACCAGACCAAAAAAGACAAACACAAAATATATCAAATTTACCGTTTCCCTAACATTTAAAAGATAAAAAACAATATTACAGAGATATAGGTGCAAATAAGCAAATAATCTGGCAACACTATAAAAATTTGTACACTGGTAGGAAGGAACATTCATAGAAACTTGTATGGACGTGATTGGGTGACTTCTTATATCTATCTATGTTATATTCTATTATAAACTGCGAAAATACGGCCTTACAATTGTAAAGAGGAACCAACCATCACATGGTTGCGAAAAATAGATTTTACATATGAAAAATACTTGTCAAATTTCCAAAATATCTATTATATATTCACCTAATGTGTAGAAACAAACTTGTCATCACGACCACGGAGGTGAACATTTAGTCATATAAAAAAATATGTAAACTTTTTAGGAAATAACTATAGAATTTCGACGTTTCTAATGAAACCGGCCGTCCACATAATTAGTACACGCAATACATACAAAATAGAAACTACTCTACGAATAAAAGTTGATTTAAGTGTCGCTATCTCAAACTCGTGTCCGACACCATTTATACACTCAATGATTGTTCTCATAGAAAAGTACATATTTTACAAATGTATCGATCAAAATCCATAGATCCCAATGTGGGGACGAAACATGGAATATGCTTAGATTGTAGTCTCCAAGAACTATCTTTATAACATATTATATATATTTGATAGCTTCCCTACTTGCCTGTTACATTAGTCACACTGTCTTTATCATTTAACAATAAAAAGATAAAAACAATATCACAAACGCGTCACAACGCAATCAGGACGTTATCAAACATACATAAAACAGTAAATCGTTTACAGATCTAACGACATCGAATCGACCGTAGTCATATTACTAGGCTTTGTGTCAAAATACCTATTGCTTATACATTGGAACAGACAAATTATAGTTGTGAACGTGTGCAGAACGTTCTCAGAGTGGTTAAATTATAAGAAGTGGTAAATTAGTCATTAACGCCGATAGGGATGGTAAGATGACGCAGAGGCGGCCCCGCCGGACCCGTGGTGGCGTTTCGATGGCTTCTGATATCCATCTCCAGACCCTCCCGCATACTCGTGATCATCACCTAAATATACATCTACGTTAATACACTACAAAAGCTAATTAACTAGAAACAGCAATATATTGAAGCGTTATTTCTATAAATTTTTATATTTTGTTTTTTAAGTATAGAAGATATAATATATTTAGAATAAATAAACAAAACTTACCGCACCACGCACCGTCTCCACTCACCCAACGAATTATACTATTGGCAAATTATACTTCGTGATACAACTAGCCTGTACTACATGTGTCATTTGTCATTAAATCGTTAATCTAGTACAAATAATGAAACAAATGATATTTTCATTATAAACTATATGTAACTAAATGAATATTAATAATTTACCACAAAGCATAATTTACCAACAAAAGAATGTGTTATCTATGTGTTATGTTATAACTAAGTTTTGATTTACCAATATCATTACAACTAGCTCTACTCGATACTCTATTCGATACGACACGTAGTATGTAGTTTTATAACCTGATGGTGTAGCAGATACGTCCGATATATTACAGTAAGAGGGCTGCGGCGACGCCATGCCGGGGCAGAAAATCATTGGGACCTGCATTATATGTGTTTTACTATTCTTTATAGGCGAAGTCTACATAGTTTATAAATTTATCAAAATGCTTATAAATGAAATATGTATATGAAATATTAATGTTGATGCAAAAATATACTGTGATGTTAAAAAAAATCTATATGAGTTTTACTTGCTTAAACCATGTTTTAATATTACTATACTATAACAAAGAGATTTCTTTCAAAAACTTTGGGAACCTGTTGATTCGTTCCGATCTCGTCACTTAACGCGGTTAGTAGGTTGGGACTTCCGTGCCGGCTGCCTACACCATCGCCCTCTACGACATTGCGTAATGGAAAAAACTAATGAACCTTTCAATATCAATAAAAATAATGCTTTGCTTTGTTAACTAATTTTCAGTAACCAATATTCACTTGACTACGAATGAACTGTATATTTAATTCAATAAATAGAGTATGTGATATACGTTAGTTAGTAGGTATATATTGTAAGATGCTCAAACCGTAGCATAAGAGTTAATGCATGCAAGAGACTTGGGTGTGTACGGAGTTTTGCGTTAATATCACGAGACGGATGTGTTTAAAACAGTTAGGTATACCTATATAAAAACAAAAATTATGATAACTTAGACACCTAACAGGGTGGGGGCACTACACTATGGGATGAGGGGCGACCATTAAAAATGCCAGATTTATTTTGAATTTTTTTGATTTCTTTTAATTATCTACGTTTTATAATGTCCTTAAAGTAGATATATATTTCATCATAAGATATCTCAAATATTTGCAGTGGTAATATTAATATTTTTAATTAATCAACCAGTAGTATTACTTAAACCATTAAGATAGAAGAAGCTTAATAATAGAAAACTACGACAAACTGTTTATTTTTCCATTACATTACAAACTACATACTTACTTTACCAGTTAAAACTAACTCTAATATATACCCAAAATACCTAATATGAATAATGCATAATTTCTACTTCGAAAACCTTAAGTGTTATTTAGTGTGATAGCACTTTGAGTTACATCGAATGTTAACGCACATAAGCTTCCCGTCTTTAAAAATTATCATTTAAAACCGTAATTAACTAATTATCATTAGGTTTACAATTTATTCATTTAAAAAAGAAACAACAAGGACGCACGTGTAAGTCTATCATAATTTTTCTTTTTATATAAGTGCGGGAGGAGGCGCGCGCGTCGCCGCGTGGCGTCGGCGCCGCGCGCGCGCTGCCCCTGCTCAGTGCTTAGGGCTAATTATATTACGACGTTACAACATTACAAAATTACAACATAGTCTTACTGCTTACGATCGGCTAACTGCTAACTGCTACCTGCTAGCGGAGAGCGGAGAGCGGACCGCTTCCGGTTACATTTTATAAGAAATTATATTATAAATACAGCGCCCGTATCGGCCATAAAGTAAAACTTATATATTGCCGTAAGTAACCATTATTTATATTGTACATCAGTCGATAGTTCACCTAATAATTTTGTAATCTAATCGATCGAGATTTATGTACTTTATTCACTACATTATGAAAAAATTATATATATTTAAAGTTAAAAAAATAATCAACATCGAAATTTTTAATTAAAACAGAAATAAATAACGACTTGCCCTAAGTTTTATAATTAATGTTACAATTAACTGTAAAGCCCGTGCGATTCATTTACGATAATATGCGTTCGATAATAATTACATTTACATCATAATATAATCTAGTATAAATACAAGGGTTTCTTTTATATTAATAATACCTGCATTGATTTAAAATAACTTTAGAACCGACCGCATAGTAACGTGGGCGCGTCGGCGCGTCGCTAAATGCAATCAATCCGTACACGTACAATACAGTACAATAGAGAGTAACTTAAAAAGAGTCCTGCTAGTCTAACGTTAACACTAAGGGTCTCGTATAATATAATTAGTCAATTACGATCATAAGTTTATTGATGCGTACCATTATATACCAAAATACACTTTTACACAAACAAGTTTACTACTTGAATAAACATACACATATAAAAACCGCGTACACTATTATATAAAGTAATACAAACAAGAGTCGAAAGGTAAACTACACAACAGCACAACAGTACTACAGTTAAGCCATGATCAAATATTATCCATAAACATTATATTATATTAAGATACAGTATAGTGTAATCTTATGTCGATATTACTCAGTGTAATGTGAGGTGCAACGATGCAGGTGTCCCGCAGGGGCCCGCGCCGCACCCGGCGACCACATTTGACAGACGAGCCTCTAACGAGTCTTACCGTATTGTATTTTGCTAACTATTTTAATTAATAAATTCATCCAATATTTTATGCTCTTCTCCTATATAATAATAATTAAAAACCCATATAAATAGTATCAATTGATTTCTCACAATAATTTGCACTAAGTTTAATGTTCAGTAAATCTAAAATTTCTAATACATATTATACTTTATTTAAATAAATTATACTCTTTATATGTTACTTAGAAGATTGCCACGATGGTTCATTACAAACTAACTTCTTACAAATTGTTCCGAAGGTTTGTGAGTGCGGGGCCGAGCCCGCGTCTAAAACACCTTAGTGCTAATTTAATATCACTGAAATTAACATAATATAAATCATCTCTATATTCACTTAACGTTTTGTAAGGCATCGTTTCCTAACATTAAACAGACGTGAGGACATTCGTCACTATCGGTGGTTGTGTATTAACCTACGGCGAGTAAATTATAACCGAAGTGCGCGATACACGGGTACGTGGGTACACGGGTACACGGAAACGATAGCGAGGGTGAGTACAGGAGGGGGAGGGGGGAGAACAATGGGGTACAATGGGGTACAGGGGATGTGCCGTACAAGTGAACTTACAAACGACGGACTTAACAAGGAATGAATCGAGACAAATTAACCTAACTTACATAGGAACGATCAGGTGAGAGTGGAGGAGCGGCAGGAGCGGACACTTCTACACGTAACCTAGTAGTGGGCGTACGAACAGGCACCGACGTAACCATCATTTAGTAATTATTATTTATATTATTTGATAAATGTTAAAGGTACAAGTTTCATCTCCCTACATAATGTTGTGTTTCAGTCGTGTGTAATATAATATGCGCGTTAACTATGAACATCACATCGTAAGGCGCTTTTCTCTATGTTTAGCATTAATTTTGGTACTCCGCACCATTCGCCGGAGCGCGTCGCCTCGAGTCTCGCGTCTCGCACGAGTCCTCACTGATAAATAATTAGTTTACTTACGGCGCGATCTTAAATAACCCTATGCTATACGATCAAATAATGCATCAATAATGTAATAACAATTTCCCTATTAAAACATTTATAACAAACTCGCAGTCGTAGATCTAGTCGGCCGCGCTCGCCGCGCTCCCGCCGTTACATTACTTAGCTTATCACTAATAAATTTTAATCAGTCGATCGGTCAAACGATTGAGCGATATAGTACAGTAAAGGACTAACATTAAATTTAATCTAAAAATGTTACTTTAAATAATAACTCACTCTGCGAGGGAGCGGGCGGGCGCTAACGTGTTTGGCGATCACATAAATTACAGTACAATATAGTAATCAATAGTGGCGAGTCCGCGTCCGCGTCCGCTTCCGCGTGCGCGTGCGCGTCCGCGTCCGCGCGAAGGGTGCGGTGCTCTCTATCCTAAGTGCTTGAGCGTCGTCACTTAACACATACATCCTCTCTTGCTCGTCATCAATTTGGCAGGTAGAACTTTATTAAAGTATTAATTCCATATTTAACTTAAATATTGCGATAAAAAACTAAAATTCACATATGAAAATAATTATAATTACGAATTATATTTATACAGAATTGCTCCCTTTCTGAACGACGGGAAATTAAAAATATTTAAATCACGTTCAGTCAATGTTTATTTCATTAGATCCCTAACGTTTTCCTAAGTCTAGTGGGTGGTAAATAACCAAAACTCTAATATTAAACATACATATCGATATATATACCAAATATTTATACAAGTCATTATTAGCTTAAGTTAAGTTGTTTAGGTAATTTTTCCCTAAATTGGCCTGGTTTTAACATAGTGTCTGTCAAATGTGGCGGGGCTGCGCGGCGCCGCCCCCTTACACTGCGTAACATCTCTACTACGCCTGGCCTACGAGCGACCGACCTCGCCGTCGGTCTCATTAAAAGAAATCATTTTATAAACGCGAAAACAAAATCATCGGACATAATAAAACATTAAAAGGAGCCCACATCCAAAAAATATTATAAAAAAGGCAAAGAAATAAAAACTTTCCGTGTACAGAGATGTACGTACACGAGCCGCTCGGGGCTCGCCGCGACGCCGGGGACTACTTCTATAACACTATATTATTAAATGTAAACGTACTTTAATTACAATTAATTTGTTACCACTAAATTAACGTACGCGTGTGGGTTTGTGTCAATGCAGTCGACGGAGTATCTCCCTTTAGCTAATCTCTTAAAATTGTAGTTTCAACACGTCACTAGTTTACATAGACAACAATATAGTAAATCGTCGTTAATTTGTATTGCATTGTTATAAAATTTAATTTTAAACATTTCACTCGGGCGCCGCAATAAAAGGCGGGCCCGCGTTTCCAAATAGCTATAAACAAGTTACAGTAATATTATAATAATAGTAATAAATGTCAAAAGTGCTACGCGCCGGAGGTATACAAAATGTCCGTGTAACAAAACCTACGTTCGCAACCTATCCGTTATGTAAGGGGCATACAGATCGCGCGCCGGGCGTGTGTGTGTGTTTGCTTGTGTGTATGTGTGTGAGTGTGTGGGGGGAGGGGGGGTGCGCGTGGCCTAGGCGGCGGGCCACTCCTTGGCAAACTCGTTGTTGAAGTGTTTGGGCGCGTGGTGCGGGTGGTGCACACCTGGCGCGCCGCCGTAGTCGCCGCCGTAGCGCGACCCGCCGCCGCCGTACGACGAGCCCTACAGCGCGCACACGTTAGCCGGCGCCCCCCCGTATACCCCGTCTAGTATCGAGTGTCCCGCTCGCGCCCCGTACAGACTGGACCCGCTAATGCTAGTGACGCGACTCTCCGCCGAGACACTAGACGAAGTATACTAGGCGGGTCTGGTGTTGCGACCGGGGCCGCGGCGCAGAGGGGCCCGCTCTTAACGGAACGCCAAGTGGCCTTGGAGCGGTCGTGGGTACAAAGCGCTCACTACGAGATTATTGTTTTGAACACAAATAAAATACCAGCTATTATAATGTAAATTACATGTTGAATTAGGCCACCTGCGTTGACAATCTAATGTATAACATGGTGATTTATCGTCGGATTATTCGCTTTTGTAGATAAAAAAGAGAGAGTATACTTAAAAATGTAGCAGAGACAGTTCCCAGAGCGGACGTTCACAAAGTTGACAGAGTGAGACTAAGAAGCGAGTAACGGGACGATAAACCATAATATGGTGCGTGGACGCGACGCACCGAAGCCTTGTTAAAACACGCCACAGTTAAGATAAACATTCGATTTTGAAAGGTAAAAAGTATAAAACGTTAGTGTATAAAATAAGTGCATACGGGGCTTCGGGGCGCGGCGCGCGCGCTATGCTCTGGTTACAATAAACAGATTCGAATTTCATCTCTGAACACTTAAAGTACAGCTCTTAATATTATCGTTAAAATTATCTATTAATGAACCTGCAACAATATGAGAAATCGTCGTTTTACTAATTTGTACTTTAAATGCCAATTTACATGTCGAGATGAAACAAAGCTATGTCATCTCGCACTAGAGCGTAGGTAGAATGCGATGCGAACGATCGGAACGGAACTAAAGGTAAGCTTAGACTGGTGCGGTGCGATGCCTTTGGGAGAGCCGCGTACGAACCGTCCATAGTGAGCGACCCCTACCTCGCGACAATACCGGCCCGGCCGACCCGCCCCTATCTAATTGTCTTTGTGGAGGAGCCACTCTTGTGGGCCCTGATCGACCAACTGCAAAAGAAGAACACATAAACCACTCGCCGAAGTTGCGTAGCGTTTGTGAGTAGCTGAGCGTGAACATGGACCGAAAGCGTGCGAGCCGACCCGCATGAGGGAGGTGATGAGGGACCTTCAGCGACCCGCTACGACTGCGGCCACTATGGACGCGGCAAAGACATCGCACGCGGCGCGGCGGGGCGGGGCCGGGGCGGGACCGGCCGGCCGGGGCGACTGGGATCTCGCTGAATTTCACTCGTTCACCGTACCAGTGACACAATCGAGGATCGCAAGACCGTGCGCAGTACAACCAAATTGAACTAGCGACCCAAACCTTACACTCATCATTCGCTCATTCTTTGCGGAACCGTTCACTCATTCGATCATCGAAAACGATTGGGAATTACGAGGAACAGAGGAGGATTGTGGAATGGTAAAGAGCATGATATGAAGTATGACAGACGATGAAACCCCCAAAGATGTATAGCGAATAGATTATTGCACACAATCAACATGTCAACTTGGCTGTACTTTGCAGTAAACAAATACCATATCTAGGCAACTTGGGAAATCATTTTATGATAAAAAAAAAAACTAAAAACAATCCTAGATAGATCTGAGACGGATAAACGGTCTTTGCGATTAGAAAATACTGAAATGAAACTTCTTTCTCTATTTACTTTAACAAATTTTTCCAAAAATGTTCAAATAATTTATATTACATACAAAGTTTAATTTCAGTATT
Organism: Dione vanillae; assembly: GCA_037178615.1. Lineage (NCBI taxonomy): Eukaryota > Metazoa > Arthropoda > Insecta > Lepidoptera > Nymphalidae > Dione > Dione vanillae. The sequence goes on from JAZFAU010000208.1 coordinate 125,674, forward strand.
TGCACCAAACATTAGTATGAGAGTATTACATGGGAGGTAAAGCAAGCATAATGATTATATATGTACTCTGGCACCGCAACCTATAGAGCCATGTTGAAAATACAATTTAACAATCACTCAATAATTACAATTACAAACAAATCAAATATTACACAATAATATATGTATATTTTCAACATGGTTCTAGTATACCAAATGAACAAACTTTTTTCCACTTATTATGACACAATTATCATATTTAGACAAAGATTTTATACTGCTTTAAAGAATATACAAAATCACAATATAAATATATATTGGAAAGAAGTTACTTCAATAAATTAACAAGCATGGGAATAAAGCAAAGCTGATATTTAATACTATTACTACTCAAATTTCCTAGTGTAATAATGAAAGCAAATTTTATTAAACTAACTAAAAGGCAATGGGTCAAGCGAGGCGATTGTATGACGACTAACTAAAAATGACGTTGCGAAATAATTCATAAGTGATCAAATGAATATAAATGATTTCGCAAAGTAAAATCAATCTAAGGCTAAGTTCACAAAATGAAATATATAATTAAGCATGAATATTTCATGCAGAAACTAATTATATGAGCTTACCCTTAGAATGCAATAAAAATGAAAGCGCATGGCATATTCATATAAAAATAAAGTATGAAATGTCAATAAAATTATTTATCAATTATGTTACTTGTGATGGTAATTAAATTTTTAACTGTGAAGTTATTATAATACACCATTATTAATACAGTACTAAAATTGCAACATTTTTCTTTATACAACAAACAAAAACAAAACTAATTTAACATATAAAATCATTTATTTACCATCACAATTATTAATGAATCAGTGAATTCGAAATATACTTAAGTTTAACTCTTATTCAAAAAGACATATTTCAAAATAGTCTTTGTATCTAAAATATAACCAAATATGACAATCAAAAGTATACAATTATCAAAACACACACAAACTCGAGACTCTAAGTTAACTTAAGTTAAACTTAAGTAGCAACATCGAAGTCACTTATCCAAGAAAAAAAAAATGTTCAATGTATATAGACACCCAAGGTAAAAGTGTACAGTGGAGCAACTCTCTCTCTGAGTAGTGTCGGTTACTCCACAGTGCACGTAGGTAGCGGCTCTACCGTACCTGGTCCTGCTGGTAGGCGGGCGGGTACTGCTGGTACGTGGAGTAGTCCGCCGACGACGACTTGGACAGCGCGGCGGAGGACAGCGCGCCGGCGAGCGGCGCCGCGCCCGTGCCCGCGTTGCCGCCGCGCCCGTACATCTCGCCGCCCTCCGACAGCGGCACGTACGAGCCTGCGCCACAATTGTTATTTCGCGTTATTTCTATTTGCCTTTTCAGTTTCAATTATTGTTCGCTTCTAGTTTTTAATTGTATTGAAATGGTTCAATATTCTTAAATGAATTAATTTTTATGATAATTTTTAAGTGAATTAAACATATTTTACTATTATTCTTTTATAATAACTGAAAACAATAAATACAATTAGATTTAAATTCCATTGATATATATTATTTCCATTGAAATCATTTCAACAATCACAAGGCATGGTGTATTCTGTCATGTGTGTATTATATATATAACAAATAGCAGACAAAGATATCTACATAACATACATACATACACATACATACATAAATATAAAAAAACAGTCTGTCCGTGTTTAGTGAAGTAAAAGTAAAAAAAAGGTGCAGTAAAATCACTATCAACAAATAAAAAAAAAAACTTGTCAACGTGTTTGTCTATCGTGTGTCGTGTGCCGCGTGCCACGTATACGTTGAATATGTAGGAAAGTAGTAGTAGTGGTAGTAATGTAGGGCGCATAATCATATATCGTACCAGAGCCAGTGGAGTTGGAGTTCTGCGGCATGCTCCAGTTGGTCCAGCTGCCGCCGGCCGACGCGCCCGCGGGGGCCGAGCTGTAGTTGGCTGTTAACATATCTCAGCTACATTACTCTAGTCATGTACTCTCACTATGCGCGCAATGTCTACGTCACTGGCCTCTACTGATTACGGGGGACGCGGTTGTTTAGTTATATTAACTTGGTACTACTTTGGTTCGTTCGGGTCTTAGTACAATTTTATTGCATCTTTGTGTTACAGTGTGGGGGTGTGTGTGTTTCTATATATTTATAAGTTATCTTTAAATTAATGTGGTTAGTTTTGGAAATGTTAATCGAAATCAGTTTGTTATGTGAATATGTTTTAGATTATATTAAATGTTCATGCAAACATATACATATAAATGTACTTTAAAATATGCTCATGATAAAGTTACAAAATTTATTCTATTAAATTTTTAATATAAATAAAAGAATTAGTTGTAATGTTGTGTGTGTGTGCGTGAGTGTACAGTACTCGACATTTGATTTGGTACATCTTAAACCTCAGTTTAGACTCTGGCTGCATTTGCAATTATCCAAAAATCTTTAGAGTAGTTAGAAAATGTACAACAAAACAACAGATGAATAATACACTTCAATTTTCTATATATCTTCACTCTTATACCAACTTTAAATCAATTCATAAAATGAGCAAAATTAATTACATATTACATATAATATGTAAAGAAAAATTAAATGAACTTCTTTTTAAAACTGTATAATATAGTTATAACAAAAGATCAACATTCGTGTGCCAAATCAAGCGTCCCGCGTGTCCATGTGTGCGTGTGTGCGTGTGTGCGTGTCCGTGTGTGGGTGTGCCAACTAACCGTAGCTGCCGTATCCCTGGGCGGGCGGCTGCGCGTGCTGCGTGTAGTTGTTGGTGGCGGGCCAGGCGGGCGCGTGCGGCGGCGCCTGCGGGGCGGGCGGCGCGCCCCAGCCCTGGTAGTTGCCGGGCCCGCCCGCGCCGCCCGCCGCGCCGTAGCCCGCGTACGACGTCTGCCCGGCCGACGTGCCCCAGCCTTGGTATCTGTGTGCCACATTAGTCGCTCTCGTTAAACTGCTCACTTGCTAGATCGCTAATACAAATAGACTTAATATGGAAAATAAAAGACCGTTGTGGCGCAGAGGCATAGCATCTATCTGTAAACACTAAGGTTAGTGGGTTCGATTCCAATTCTAGAGAAAATAGATTTGCATTTTCTTCGCTCTGAAAACTAGATAAAGCGCAGCGTTGAGTTCCGCCACACACAATGCCTCGAAAAAGGCGACAAGCAGAGACGGAGGAAGCAGGGACTAAACAACAAAGTGTCTTAACACTTTCCTATGGCTCCTGCAGTTCCCTCTGCTTATCTTGCATGTGCGAGATAAAGCATGAAGCTATAAAAGATGCATTAGGAATAAAATTACACAAAACAATCTATAAGCAAACAATACGCAAACGCTCACCCTTGCATGATATTGGGCGCGCCCATGGGCATGTTAATGGGCGGGCCGCCCATCTGTCCGTTGTGGCCCTGTATGATGTTCATGGGCGCGGCCTGCGGCGGGCCCCACTGCCCGGCGGCGGGCGCGTCCCCGGGCGCGCCGCCCATGCCGGCGCCGCCCATGCCGCTGCCGGCGGAGCCCAGCTTGCCGGACCCGTCGCGCGGCTCGGCGCGCTTGATCTCCACCTGTTGTCAATGTTGGGCTTGAAAAATCTTAAAACTTACTGTTGTAACACTTAATTTCCCACTTTAGAGGCAAAATTTCTAGATATCACATATAACAACAATATTTTTCTTTTTTTATATAATGAGGACAATACAATCACTTAAGTGGAAAACGATTCCGCCGCTGCGCTACTTATAGGTTTAACCATTTTTAATATAAATGAATACTACTTATATTACTTTTTGTTATGTAGACGAATAGCTTATCTAAATATTTTCTAAATTATTTCTTATCAAATTCTCTAGCAGTATAATTACAGATTAGAAAATAACTTAATAAAGTACAGGTTATTAATTACATATTAAGAACTTATTATATATTTTTAAGATTTAAGAGATTATTTAAATTTTACTTTCACTTGATATAATTAACCATAGAACAATTGTAGCAAATTTTGTAGACTCACTTATTCACAAGAATAATGAGTATATGCTAATTTTCACATTGCTTTCCCACAAACATCTGAACGTACCAATGAAAATAAACTTTCTAGGCACTGCCTGGATGTGGATAGATAAGAATTACTAAAACATATTTACTTGTTTCCCATTGAGGTTGATGAAATGCTCTTGGGTCACTCTCTCTACAGATATTTCATCTTCGAATGATAGAAAGCCAAAGCCTGAAAAAAAATAACAGGTCTCTCTCATATCTCAACAGAAATGTATATTAAATGGGTTGTATAGATTTGTAGCAATTAGAATTAAATTTTTTGTAGCAAACATTGTAGACTTTCTAGTTAACAAAAAAACAAGAAGTTATATGCTGGTTTGCATTTGATGTTCCACAAACATATGAACGTACCCACAACTAATTTATTGATGGCACTGCCTGGATGTGGAAGTTTTGTATTTGATATACTTAAGTATTCTTTTAAAATCAGACAAAAAAAAGTGAAAAAAGTAATATAATTTGAAATAATATAATGCAGTGAAAATGTTTAAGATTTATCAAATAAAAATATTACACCTATACATCCATTTTGATTTTTATTAAAATTATCTATAGTAAACTAAAACAATTAAAAAAACTAACCACGAGACTTTTTCTTCTCCTGATCATACATAATCACAACTTCCATGACCTTCCCATAGCGGCCGAAGAACACACGCAAGTCGGTCTCGGTAATGTTAGAGGGGAGACCGCCGAGGAACACCTTGGGGTAGCCGCCGCCGCGCTTCGGCTTTTGTAGGGTACGCGGGTTGCAGGGCTTTGGGTCGATTGTTCTGGAATAGTTGTGTGGATTTAGTATAGTTTTATAATGCCTAGTGTATATTTTAAATAATAAATAAATGAAAATATTACATTAATAATAAATAATAACAGATAAAAAATTAATGACTTCAATAATGTGTCTGAGAAAACTTTTGTAAATAGGCTTTAATGTTAGGTTATGAGCTATTTCGTCAAATTTATATATGTCTTTTCTAAATATGTATAATAAATTATTAAGTACAGTGTAGATAATATCTAAAAACAGGCCATATGCCGTCAATAGATTGACAATTGAAAATAAATCCCAGCCAAAAAACCATATGGGTACATGAAGCACGTGTTAAATTTTTTTGAGGTTATATAACATAAATTAAATAATTCTTCAAAATAATATATTTTAAGTAAATTTCTTCTATATTAAACTCAATTAACAATATGCTTGAATGCAAAATACTTAAAATATTTCGTTAACTAATACTTCACAGTTGGTACAACAACAATACAACAATCGTTATCTAAACATTCCAAAGCAAATACGACATATAATTCATTTCTTTGTTTATCTCATGTTAAACACATATTCAAAGGTTAGTTAGTTACCTTCATCAGTTATATTGTAAGTTACAATTGCTTTATACGGGTCTTTGGAATCTTTTTTAATTTTTTATCACGTAAGCAATATATGTATAGTATGTTTTTTTATATAACAAGACGACAAACGAGCAGAAGGGTCACCTGATGTTAAGTGGACGTTCTCGCTTATTGATATTTATTTATCTTAATATTTTGTCTAACTTAATGTTTTTTTTTTTAAATTAAAAACTGACGATCATGCTCTATACGAATAAACACTTTATCACTTCCACCGCGCCACGATGGAACCTATTTATTGCTATGGAAGACGAAGCGACCAAAATAAACAATAAATATATCAAATGAATCACGGGCCATCTCTAATTTCTATATTTTTAAACCACAAGGTTCAACTATAAACACGGACAGAAGGTCGAACATTCTTTTATATGAATCTTCATTTATATGAACTTTATAGTTAAATCATTTGATTTTCAACCATATATTACAACAGTTTTTACATAAACATATGCACGTTATGATCGTGAATTCAATACTTGGAATACTTTTTCTTAGGGGGCTTTCTTTATATAAAAAATAGGGTTTCCTCCTCATAAGGATTAAACCTTGACAGAAAACTAAACTGAATTCCCTTTATTCATCATATTTAAACACAAAAAAGGTATAGGCTATATAAAAATCTTAGCATAAGTAAACTGTCTAAGATTAAATATATAGAGCTATTAATATAACAACCATAACGCAACGTATATATTAATGATCCCTAATACTATAAGTATACGAGTTCTAAAATTCATCGTAACTTGCCCGTACAAGTATTCGAAAAACCAGTGACAAATGACCAGTGATAACGAGACAATTTCGACACCGGCTTAAAGCAGTTCGCCGCCTCGTGTGATTGCCGCACGATGACGTATGGGCTGGGTCTCCTATCGCAATTTTGTATTATCAAAGTTAAAACTTATTGTAATATTTCATATTTCTACAACTATAACCTACCAAGTCATATATACCAAGTGTTATAACATATCAAGTATTATAGTTGTGTGAACGCTTTTATTTGATTGCTTCTAGAAGAATTTTTATGATTTTTTGTTGTACTTTGTCGTTTTGTGCACCAACACTGGACAAGATGGCGACCTCATATTTATGTCACTAAAAATACATTACTTGCGTTTAATTATTTACTTGCATATCTATTCCACCGAAAATAAAAAAGCATGTTATTATAATCAATAGTATAAAATAAATAAAAATTTAAATAAATTTCAATTCTTAAAGAAACATAAAAGCCAACATTCCAAAATGATGTTAGACGTTTGCAAACGCTTGTTCTAAGATTGGTATTATTTTACCAACTGATGACATTCTATAGGGGCTAAAGAAGAGAGCGGGACTTTCCCGTTTCGATGAAACTTTCACTGATCCAATCTTTCACTAGCAACATGTCTGTTAAATAGAACTTAGACTGCAAGTTACAACAACTATACTATGTCAATTAAAATGTAATAATTGTACTAATATTGTCTTGCACATTTAAAAGCAAAATGGCTTTTTTATCACGTATTTGCAAGAATACATATTATATTCATACAAAAATATTTAGTTAGTATGAAGAATAGAGTGTGGCATAAGTTCCATTAAGTATTATAAGTATTTTAGTTTAAGTTTACCACTGAACAAGTAAAACTTGTGATTTTGCATTATGAACTGTCGCAAACTTTGTAGACTAGCTTGCTTATGAAAAGCAACAAGTATATGCTGGTTTGCAGTTAATTTCCCACAAACATCTGAACGTGACTACAACGTGTAAGTTGTAGACACTGCCTGGATGTGGAGTAGGAATGACTAATACTTAATATTATAAAATCGGAGTATGCGTGGAACAAAGTATAAGTGATTATAAACCTAATAAAAAAAGTATTTTAAGTGACTGCGAAGATGTACCTTTATTTTGGACCAAATTTAATATATAATTTAACTTATATAACTTAACTCATTAAAACAAAAGAAGTAATTTAGTTTTATAACGACATAACTTTATTCTATGCGTAAGTCGAAAAAGCAACTATATTTTATTTATATTTTGAATCTGATGTAGAAATATTATATATAACTATATATGTAATAAAACTAAAAGAAATGGAAAATGGTTCTTTTGCAAAAAACTATATAAGAGATGAGTATTTTCCAATAACATTACCTGTATATACAATTTACGAGATATCATGTTTACAAAGAAACAATTTTAATGTATTCCAAAAAAAAGTGTAAATAAAATAAAAGGAAAGTAGCGATAGCGCGATTAAATAATACATATTAAGTTGTTTTAATTACATACATAATTACGTACATTCTTTTCTATTATAATGTTAATCTCACTAGTCATATTTTTTTCACTTGGCGTGTTTAAGTAAAATTTAATATGAATTAAATTGTTAGATTTTAAAACTTGTAACGCAGCGCGTGATCGTATACGCTACAGTAATGGGTTCTATTTCTATTTAAAAAAATATTTTTTACCCTTTACTCGCTCGAATTTAAGCGTCGTTAAGTTACGCCACGTGTCAAATTTTGGCGGCAATGTCTTAGTTATAAAATTTTTTTGAAACAACTAATAATTTAACTAGCCTAATAACACAAGTTTAAGACTAATAAAAAAACAAGCCAAAGCTCTCAATTCAAGTGAAAGCTTAGCAAATCGAAATACCTACTGTGCCATGTAACTGAAAAGTTTCATTTTCAATAATATAACAAAATTGGCACTGTTTACGCACGTGATGTTGAACACTATTTAGCGTAGAGTGCAAACGAGCGCGAATCGCATCCAACCGGGTCACATACACACAGCGGCTGGCTTGTATCATAGGCATTTTACTAAAAGTATTTTATAATATAAAATATAGATACAGCTATTGTTAGGATTAAAATGCATTAAGGTAATCTATATTTAATATCAATACTATCGAATAAGCTTTAACGATTCGATAATGTCCCAGATAACATAATTATGCCAACGTTTTAAGTATTTATCTATATATGCATAGCTTTTCTCTGAGGTTTCGCCCTTTTAGTCACATGGATATATAAGTTCTAAGTAGCTGAGGTACCTCTGACCGCAACCATTGTATAGTGGGTTACAGTTAAATTTTACATGTACGAAAATATATTTTTATTTTTTTATAATTTATTTTAATATTTATTTATATGAAAGGAATACTTTTATAAAAGTTAATTTTGACCTATACAATGTTATATATGTTTTTATATAAATTTAATTTTTTTTCAGAGAGTTTAGGAGATAAATTGTTATAACAATACGCACATTAGTTGATGTGTTAGTTCGTCGTCCCCACGAAATTATTGATTTTTAAGACCCTATGGTTTCATCACATAAGGGGATTTTATTGTTACTTGTGTAGTTATGTATTAAAAATCTCATCTTTTGTTGACGCAGTTAAATTTCTATTTTAATTTTTTTAATAATAGTTTTAATATTAATTTTGTCATTTATAGTTTATTATAATTCATAAAATTTGTATAAATTATACATCATTATAAAAAAGTAAATTATAGGATATTTACTATGTATATTATGAACCCTTACAAATAAATTGAGTTTCAAAACAAAAACTTATCGACAACTATCAACATTAAACTTTTTTATTTTTGACATGAATAATATTGTATTATTTTAATTGACCTTCTTATACAGGTGATCACCTGCATATAATATACATATAACATGTTTACAAGTATAACATAAAAAAATATTGGACTTACAGATGGACAATAACTATGTTGAAATGTATGTATATGAAATTTTTTTGTTACCTCATATAAATATTTGCAAACAATGTAATTAGAATTACCACTTACCTTAAACTTACAAGTTAATAAACAAAAGATACACACCTGCCATCAAGTTGATGGGGTCCATTTTGCAAAACCACATTAACTAACGAAGGTTCAGCGAATGTTACAAAGCCAAAGCCCCTTGAGCGACCTGACTCGCTGTTCTTCATTACCACGCAGTCGATCACATCGCCGTAGCGTGAGAAATATCGTTGCAGGTTCTCTTGAGACGTTTCCCATGATAGACCACCAACAAACAGTTTTCTGTGTATATTGTATTAAAATTAGTGTTATTATAAGTAATACTTTAAATTAAACTTAAAATTAAAATGATACATATTAAAATAAGTATATAAGTAAGTCTTTTATCACTATATATACTAATTTAACAACTAAAATAAGTAATAATAGTAAAAATTTGTAAAATTTACCACCTAACTATATAATGTCAACATTTAACTTGAAAATGGTATATTAATGCACCTACATAATGAATAATTAAATATCAGTTAATAACTTTCTGATGGTAAGAGTATTAATACTAATTTAGTAGAAAATTATTCAAAATTATTATACTTATAACATTTATTTAGCCCTTCCCCCTGTTTCCCGATGACAGACAGAACTTTATGCTAAAACACTGTTATTCGCCTACAACTCCCAAGTTAAAGAAATGCTCTTATTTTCTATTTTACAGGTCATGTACACAAGCCTTGTGCTATATTATAAATTGGTTGACAATTTTTATTCAATTGACCCAGATACTTAAGGTATCTGCTATTATATGTCCATTGTGTACATACAATAGGTACAGCAGATGATAAAATACTATCATAAAACTTATCAATATATCATATATGGCTAAAATTTTATTAAATTGTCCACCCAACAAAAAATGTATGCAACAGATTTGTAAAAAAAGTAAGGTGAAAGATATGATCCAATTTTAATGAAACAAGTATTCAAGCGGTGAAAGTAACATTCCCTTGAGTATAAAACTTGCTAAAATGTATCATGATACTTATATTGATTTTAAGTTATTATAACCTAAGAATTTGCAAATAAATTCCTAAAATGTAAAATGTTGCAATACAGATACCTGTTTATAGGTTATTATTATAAATGAGTACACAACAAACTTTACGTAAACTAGGGTTGTTGTATGAAATATAAAAAATGAGCACCACGAATGCTACGTGTGACTTTAAATATTGTGGGCGCCGATGCGTCAATATAACCGATGGAGCATTCTGCAAATATATGAATTTACTTTGAAGTAAACATACTACAAAATCATCAATATCCGCGATTTCAGAAAGAAATGCTTCACAGGCATCAGCAAAAGTAACCGTATGCAAATGAATCAGCATGTTTTAGCACATTCGCTAACGAGATTGAGCTACGCGGCATTTCCAACGCCGTTCTATTAACCTCATTAATGAAATCAAAATTGTAATTTGTATAATATATTTTTAATTAAGGCATGCCGATGACAATGTTAACCATAAATTACTGATAAGAGAAAGCCATAATTAGTCACAGAAAGGTTATTATTACGTATTGCGACGTTTCCGCGTACCTAGTTTTTGAATGGAATGGTTATATAAACAATTTAACAAAAATATTAGCAAGCAACAGTGGTAAAAGGCTAAAATTTGGCATAATGTACGATAGGAAAGTAAAGCTGCCATGATCGGTACACGCAAGTCGCACGACAAGGCTTGGGGTCGGTGGCCGCTCGCCGGTAAAAGGCTAATTAAGAGTACTTAATTTTTGCCATGTCCATCATAACATATTAACGAAAAATCCTTACAACGTGATAACAGTAAAATTTCATTTAAGAACGGTATAAATTAAAATATACTCAAAGAGCCTTGCTGGCTAATCGTGAAATGCGACACACCAAGCGAACATGTAGTTTGACCTATTATAGTTAAAACACTTAGAAATGCGCTGATGTTATACCAAAATACATAAAATTGTGCTTACCCCTTTTCGTCATCGTCCATGTCTGGATTCATACGCATAACTTATTACTAATTAAAAATAATGGTTGGCACCGGTAAGACACCCAAACCACACAAGCACAGACCCACACGAATGATTATGGCGGACCAACCACATCCGCTTTCTCAAATAAGTCATGGAAGGAGGAAATAGTCAAATGAAAAACTTAATTTTAACTTTAAAACATAAAACGCTAAATAATTATTAAAATTAAACAAACAAAATATTATTTTTATATTTTGATTCATAAATACACAAAATATATGTTGAAAAATTAAATTTATAAAATAAAAGACCTAGAAAGATTTTAATTTCAGATAGTTTTTATTTTTCAACGCAAGATGGCAAGCTTAAAATGTTGCCATATGTAAAATCATTAAAGTGTAATTTTCCATTTACACATTTAATTAATTTTTAAGTTTATCTCATATTTTTTTTGCAGTTGATTATGTTTAGCGTGTACATTATTTTGTTTTATAATTTAATACTACTAAGTTGATAAAATTAAAATTAGTCACTAAAATTATTTCTAAATGTATGCTGTGCTGATAACTATCAAAACAATTTTAATCTTATCTTATGCTAAAATTAATCCTAAATATTGATAGCATAGCTTGAAATGTCCATATTATTACAAAAAGTGCAATAAAAGTAAAATAATTATATACTGACAAAATGGTCTGGAGCACATGTAACATAACATTTCATAATGGTACTAATGGTACATTTTATACTAGTGACGTCATTACAGGAATAATAACCCTTGATATTAAAAAAAAGTCTAAAATAAATCGTAAGTGTAGCTTAATTACATTAATGAATTTTAATGTTATTTTATTAAGAAGTATATTCTTAATCTAATTATTTACAACTTTTAATTTATTTTAGAGATTGAAGTAAATGTTAAAGGTATAAGCAAAGCAACGTGGTCAAGACCATCACCGACGGTTCCGTATATAAAAATTTATTCTGAAAAAAGAGAAACTTTTAACGTTTTAATCGATGTATTTAATGACGTCAAAAGTAAGTATATTTAAATTATAGCTTTTTTTGTATAAGATTTTAAAAAAATCTTAAGTAATTTTAATTTACAGGTACACTTGTTAAACCAGGTTTACTGAGTCGTCAATTTCATTTTTTCTTACCATCCGATTTGCCGCCAACTCATGAAGACTCTATTGCAAAAGTGTTTTATATAATAACAGTTAAGAGTAAAGGTACTTTGACGTCAAAGACAGAAACATTTTCATTTACTGTTAAAAATTATGTTGACTTGTCTCATATTGAAGAATTTAAGGTTATATTTTATAGTTCTCGTAATAAATATATAAGCACGTTATTTATTTTACTTATATACTGTTTATATTATTTTTAGATCCCCCTAATTTACGAATTATCCAATACGTTTGGAGGATCTCATTTCGTGGTGAATTTTAAAACGTATAAAGGTTTCTCTTTTAATGAAGTCGTAAAATTTGAAGCTATAATAAGAAACGAGAACAAAATTCATGTAAAAAAAATTAAAGTTACTTTAATTCAAGTAAGTTAATTACCACATGATTAAAATGATTAATTTATAAAATATATTATATATATTAAACATTTTAGAAACTGGATTACAGTGTGTCTTCTGGATATTGCACGAGCGAGAAAGCTTTATGTAAATCATATTATAAGGATGTTCTTAATATACAAGATCAAACGTGTCATTTAGAAATGGAAATTCCTAACGTTCCACCTTCCACTATTAATGTACATGATCCTATGGTTAACATTTCATACTTATTAAGAGTAAGTTAAATTTATAAATGTGCAATCAATTGTAATGTTTTCATGATGAAAAATATTATTTTCACTTTATCTTTTCAGGTAAAAGTTGATTTTCGTTTCCATTTACCTTTATATACTGACATTCCAGTAACTATTGGTAATGTGTCGGCTACACAGACTTCCTTATAATTAGGATTAAAATATTTTCGTATATTATTTGTTTTATTCTATGTTTTTATGGTATTTTGAACACACATATATATATATATATATATATATATATATATATATATATATATATATATATATATATATATATATATATATATATATATATATATATATATATATATATATATATATATATATATATATATATATATACATAATTTGGTAAGTGGCAGTTGTTGTGTGCTTACACTCTGTATTTTTTGACGTTTATGATTTTACAAGTGACTTTTTAAAATTTAACTGTCAATGTCATATTTCCTTGAAAATTATTCGAATTTGTAGTGTTTTCCAGTTAAAATGTTTGTTTAAAATGTATCTTTGACTTATATTCTGTTTTCTTGCATAATTGTTTACTTTTAACGAGGGTTTCATGAAAAAACAAGTTTAAATGACGTTTAATAAAGTAATGATTATTGTACGAAAATTCTCTTAGGTTATATTGTACCCACTGTCCTTTAGACATAGTAAGTATACTTCTTATTTATATATTCTTAAGCCATGCAAGTTGTATGTTAAGTGTTATACTATTGAAGAAGCAAATATATATACTTTTTTAACATACTTTACTACGTAACCGGCAAGATCGAAATTATAATTTTTTCTTTTTATTTTCACTTCATATTTAATAATGTTGCATTTGTTACTTTAGAAAGATGCTGTTGGTGCAATTGTTTTATGATACTCAACATATTGTAATGTTTAAATTTGCTTATATTGCAAATCTTTAAATATTTATAATGTACTCAACATTCTACTTTTTCTGCTGATAAAATACAAATACTTATAATATTTTTATTTCTTATATAATAATTTTTTACATTTATAAATGAAATTATATATTAGTGACTCTTATGTAATGACTGCCATAATTTTGAAAATAAGCTGAGTATCAGTTTTATAACAAATGGAAACCTGAGAAATAAAAATATTATATGTAAAATTTTGTCATGCATCCATGTAACATTAGTTCTGATCATGTAGTAAGATTTAAAAGTTCTAGTTACTGTATTACATTTAGTATCTTATATAATATTCTTATACATGTATATTATTTTTAATTTCTTTTTATTTAATCAAAATGCTATTTATAAAAGAATGCATGTTATGATTATTTAGAAAATAATTTATATTTCAATGTTTTATTTATGTGTATAGATATAATAATTACATAATTTAATATATTTTTAGTTGAGCCATGGATCCAAACATCTATGCTCTAGTTCTAGATACGCTAAATAGGGCAACAAGTCAAAACACTGAAGTTTTAAAACCTGCTGAGAAGAAACTGCAGGAATGGGAAATAGAACCTGGATTTTATTCTGTGTTACTGGTAATGAAAATTAATAATTATTAAATTAAGACTTAACAATTAAGACATAAGAATTACAACATGATTACAAATTGAATCAAATCATAGTTTATTTTTTCACTACTACACCAAATCTATTAAAGGTTTTTTAAAAGCTTGTGTATCTTTAATGCATTTATTATAATTACAAACTATTAGGGTGAATTTTATACATAAAATATGACTATACTTCTTCTCTTTATTTATCACATTCTGAGCATGATCTCTGTATTATAGACTGAAAGTTCCATATGTAATGATATAGTCCATAGAATAATATATGAATAAGTAATATAGTTTCTTTTAAAGAAATATATAACAGATGTTTTTCTTTTTAGAATGTTCTTTCCAACCATTCAATTGACATCAATGTAAGATGGCTAGCTGTGATGTGTTTTAAGAATGGTGTAGATAAATATTGGCGTAGAAATGCTCCAAATGCTATAACTGATGAAGAGAAACAAAAGTTAAGACAAGGTTTGCTGACTACTACAATATTAAGTGAGCCTGTCGCACAAATTGCTACCCAACAAGCTGTTTTAATTGCCAAAATTGCTAGGTAAGATTTTTATCATATAATCTTTAGTTATCTTTGGTTATTTGAATTCCATATACTTTTTTTTATATAAGAATTTAATTATGAAATTAAACTAAATTGGAGGACCGTCATGGTGCAGTGGAGTTAGGTCTGCTTGTGAACACGAAAATTTGTAAGTTCGATTTAAACTTGAGGAAGATAGTTTTTTTATTTTCTTCATTCTAGCAAATAGGGAAAGTGCAGCGTTGAATACCGCCACTCAACACGTAATGCCTCGAAAAAGTGAAAGTAGGGAACAAATTGACTTAATAATAAGTTCTCATGGTTCCTGCAGTTCTTCCTAATTACTCTGCTATGTGCAGGATAAAGGGCGCAGCTATAAAAAAAATAAATAACTTAAAGTTTTACTTGCACCTAGTATATATTATAGTAAAGTCTTGCAAATATATACTTATGCATATTTTACAACAATTCATCATTCATTCTATCATTTAACAACAATTCATGTTAGATATATATATTATAACTTAAGCTTTTAAGTACACTTTTATAAAATAGTGTTAAATATCAACAGATTTGATTGCCCAACAAATTGGCCTAGTCTTGTACCAGATTTGATAGGTGCTTTAAAAGCACCACAACCACTCATCCAGCATAGATCTCTGCTGATCTTCCACCATGTTATAAAAGCTTTAGCTTCTAAAAGATTAATTGAAGATAGACGGACATTCCAGGTGAGGTGTTATTTATTCCCATGAATATTGATTTAATTTGTTTAAATTCTTCATTTTACTATACTTTTGCTACTTTAAAAGTAATCTTACTGTTTTTTTGCATTGATGTTTTGAAAGAGGGAATATATAACCTAGTGTTCAGTCAAAAAATAGCAGTAAAATTAGCTTGAACTATATCTATAAATATTTAAAATGTTCAAACATTGTATAATTTCAGGAATTAACAATATCTGTGTACTCATTTATATTGAACCTATGGCATGAAAACACAGAAATATTTCTCCGTCACATTCAAGAGGGTGCTGCTACAGAACTTATAACTGAACATTTGGAGAAAGCACTACTTTGTTTGAGAATATTGAGAAAATTAACAGTTTTCGGATTTAAAAAGCCACATGAGAGTCAAGATGCGATTGCATTTTTGAATGTTGTGTTTGACAGAGCTAAAACAAGTTTGGAATGCAGTATGTATTTTGTATATATATATTATATATTTATCTTTTTATATGTTTTTTTTTACATAAATAAATAATATATGGTTATTTAAATTGATTTTTAAGCATACTTCTACATTTATTTCTCATATGACAGGTTGCCTGTTGGTCTTAGTCAACACTGGTCTTATTACTTTAAATGATAAGCTAATGTATAGTATGTAACACTATTTTATATCAAAATATGATTAGTGTTTATTTCTGCAATAAAAAGTTTTAGATTTCATTTGTTTTGGATAAGTATATTATAAAAAACTGAAATATTATTTCAGAGCTAATCTAAAGACTCATCTCACTCATCCACAGACAATAAATATTAATTTATATAAAAAAATAAACAATATATATAAACCGTCGTAGCGCAGAGGCGCAACGTCTGCTTGTAACGCGACGGTTACTGGGTTCGATCCCCAGTCGGAGAAGATGGATTTTTCTATTTCCATTTTCTTCGCTCTGGCCAACTAGGCAAAGCGCGGCGTTGAGTTCCGCCACTCAACACACAATGCCTCGAAAACGGCGGAAAGCGGGGACGGAGAAAGCAGGGACTAAGCAATTTTTTTTTTTCAGGAAAGCTTCTGAAAGGTCGCGGCATATATCCATTGGAATTATGCGAAAAGTTCATAATTCACCTAACTAAAGTGGCATTAGGTGTTTTAAGCTTCCATCCCTTCTCTTACGTGCCCCTTATACGTCCTTCGTTGGAATTTGCATTGTACTACTGTTTCACTGAACAAGGCATGGTGTTGACTTACGAGAGATTTACTATACAGTGCTTGAATATTGTTAAGGGAATATTGCAATGTGTTGAATATAAGTTGCCTAAAGCTAACGAACCTGTTAAGGAGCCGCGTGAGTGTTTATTTTTTATTTTTTTGTTGTTTTTAGGGTTCTGTATTCCAAAAGAAATATCGGAACCAAAATTGTTTATCAAGATCGTTTTCCCTACGTAACTTAGATATGATAAGATTATACAAAGATAAGTTAAGATTTACGTTATGGTAAATCTATGCTTAAAATAATACGTTTTAGGCAACGCATTCCTCTTTTTGCAGCAATTGTATTGTATGACAATTTCCGCGTAATGAAAATTTCGTTGTAGGTCAAGTTATGGAATTTGGTAACAAGCTATAACTCGGACCAAATGGAATCAATCCCACAATCGTTGCGTTTAAAAAAACTGCTGCAGCGTCACAATATCTTTTCGTGTCATAGTAATGTAGAAATAGCTGCATCCACTTTAAAAAAACTATTGTATTTTGAAATAACAGACGGACACATTACTTACATACATTTTCTCATACATTTTCTTTGTACATTATTCTCCATTGGAGAATATATATAAACAAAATGTATATAAACATATTCTCCAGTGACCCTAGAGGCGCACCGCGTGAAGGCGTCCGTGCTGGACGGCAACACGGCGTGCCACATGTGCCGCCACCTCGTGGCGCACCACTTCCAGCTGAGCGCCGACGACCTCGCGCTGTGGGACGCCGAGCCGGAGAGCTTCGCCACGGACGAGGCCGGCGAGTCGTGGAAGTACAGTTTGAGGGTGTGTGGACTTGTTTTGAGGTGTTTTCGAGTGTGTATATTGAGGAGCTGTGGATTTTTTTTGTGTTTTTAATTGTTTAATGGATTTTGTGTAATGGTTAATTGGAGAATATGTGACCGTTTTGGATTTATATTGGGTTGGTTAGTGTAAATTTGTATTTTTTTTGTCCCGTTTTACCCTTAGGTTAGGAATCTTAATAAAAATAAAGTATATAAAATTAATAACATACATATATATTTCCAGCCGTGCACAGAAGCGGTATTCATGGAACTGTTCCACGAGTTCCGTACAGTCCTCGCCCCGGAGTTAGTTCGCCTCCTGGCCTCCTTGCAGGAGACTCACGTGTCTCCGGACGACCTGCCGGCTATACTAAAGAAGGATGCTATTTATAACGCCGTTAGATTGGCTGGCTTTGATTTGTATGATGATGTAAGTGCTTATTCTTATATAATAATGTATATTTAGGCAGAGGGAACTGCAGGAACCGCAGGAATCTAGTTAGGAAACGCTCCGTTTTCTGCTTTCCGCTCTCTTTTTAAGGCATTGCGTGTTGTGTGGCGGAGCTCAACGCCGCGTTTTGTCTAGTTACCAGAGCGAAGAAAATGGAAATGGAAAAATACATTCTACCCCGAGTAGGAATTGAACCCCCACACCGTCGCTTTTAAGCAGACGCTACGCTTCCACTGCGCCACGACGATCCTCAACGGTGTATAATATTTAATATTTGTTATACGCTGCTATATGATTACATTTTTTTATATGTTTTTAATTATTTCTTTTAATGTATGAGTGATTAACTTTTTAAATTATTATTAACATGTAAGTGTTTATTTTATTTGTTCAAGTAAATTACTTAAGCTATAATAATTATTAAAATTTAATGGAAGGATATTTTGTAGGAAAATATAATGATTTTTTTTTTAGCCTCACGCTTTATCCCGCACATGGCAGGGTAGGCTGAGGGAACTGCAGGGGCTGTGGGAACCTAGTGTACAGGGACTGTGGGAACTATAAGACAATCCGTTGCTTAGTCTCTGCTTTCTCCGTCCCCGCTTTCCGCCTATTTCGAGGCATTGCGTGTTGAGTGGCGGAACTCAACGCCGCGCTTTGCCTAGTTTGCCAGAGCGAAGAAAATGGAAATAGAAAATCCATCTTCTCCGACTGGGGATCGAACCCAGAAACCGTCGCGTTACAGGCACACGTTGCGCTTCTGCGCCACGACGGTCCTCAAATATAATGATATTACTTAGTATTAGCTTGATAACTACTTTAGACAGAACTACGTTAGACATGGTAGAATTAGAAATCTTTTTGTTCCAAACGACAATATTTTTGAGACTTATAAATAACGAGCGCAAATGTCAAATAAATAAGTAAAGTAAATCCAATTTCCTAACATATAGAATGTTTTTAATCAAATATCAATTAAAATAAAATCTTCAGATTTGAACATTGATTATATTTTTACCAATCCACCTTTTCGAGATCTTTAAATCGATACCAAAAGTGAAATTCTATTTCATAAAGAGCATCGACGCTCTAAGTGTCCGCATATAACATGCTTCCACGTATTATATATAATATGGTTCGTGATAAAAACATTTTTTAGAGGTTTTGTTTTCTTGAAGGGTTACCTATAGTTTTTATTATTTATTTATTTATTTATTTTCCACTTAGAATCAATAAGATGATCACTTGTGTACGTCAGATAGAGCGAACGGAGGAGTGTCAAAGGAGCCCAATTTGATAATAAATATCAAATTGAGCCCCTCTGAAACCTACACACTCCACGACTTAAAACTAAAGTTACGAGGGTTCCAAGCGTGGTCTGGTGAGAAGAGCCCACAACAAACTCAGCCAGGTTTCCCTAAACCTATTGTGATCACTTCACAAACGTCATTGCTAAAGTTATATATAATGTTTATTATAATTTAATTATTTTAAGAAGTTATCGTGGCGTAGCGGAACTGAGTCCGGGCTACACGTGTCTTTTATTTTCTTAAAGCCCGCTTTAGTAAGACAAGTATCTCGATATGATAGAAAAGTGGCTTAAAATGAAATTACTTCATGATTTTTGAGTGGTATTAAGCGTGAAGCTGTAAAAAAGAGAAACTACACTAAAATCATCAAAAACTATGAAAATATATAATAAAATATGCCTAAAATAAAGTTTCTCTCCGATTTTTTAAGAGGGATTAAGTGTGAAGATGAAAAAAGTAAAAACAAAAGAACCTATAAAAAAACATGGTAAAATACATAACAAATATTTTGTTCGCAGGTTGATTTTGACGAATGGTTCACAAATGTTCTAAGCCAAGAGCTTAAAGTGGAAGACAACAATTACAGAATTATAAGGAGAAGAGTGTGTCAATTGATTGGTAATATTTTATTTCGATTATAGCTAATTGGTAATTTGTTTCTATAAAATGTGATTTAAATTTTTTGTTTGTATTTATTTATTTGGACTAATAATAATGTGCTTACATTAGTATTGTTAAAAGAATTGAAATTCAAATATGTCATGCATATATAGAATAGTAACGGCACAGTGTGTTATTATAATCGTGACGGTTGCCAGTTCAAATGAGACTTGTGAGATTTTGACGTGACAACGTCTTAAATTAGGTTGTGCAGCTCGGAGTCAAATATGAAAATGGTAACGTAACGATGTGTCAACTGTCACCGAACTATGATCGGTCCGCCGCGCGTATCACTTGACACATGTACAATGTTTTAGTAAACAAAATATATTTTCTATAGTTAAAATTTGTGCAATTTATACTATAATTATTATTCATATCAATAAATATTCTACCGAGAAAAAGACGTTGTCACGTAAAATTTTCGCCCGTAAAACCCAATTTACAGGCAACCATTTTTTTTATTTCTTTGGTAACTTGTGGTAATTAGACCAAGCGTGGGTTGAGAGGAAGCGGATGCAGTCAAATGTCTTAACATGTCTCGCTTCTTTTGTGTTTTTTTTTCATTGTTTCCTCACTGTTTTTGATGTTTCAATGTGGTATAGAGCAATATCTGTATGTTAAGTTAGTGCGTGCTGCACTTTTAAACTTTAGCAGTTATCAACGTTCTTTTAATGTTTTTTTCTGTATATAACAATTTTGTTTTTTTAGCTTTACGCTTTATCCCGCACAAGGCAGGGTAGGCAGAGGGAACTGCAGGGACCGTGGGAACCTAGTGTTAAGACACTCCGTTGCTCAGTCCCTGCTTTCTCCGTCCCCGTTTTCCGCCGTTTTCGAGGCATTGCGTGTTGAGTGGCGGAACTCAACGCCGCGCTTTGCCTATATAACAAATAAACAGTTTATTTTAATTGCACACACACATATACACTACAGGTCAGTGGTGCGGCGTCCGCGCGTCCCAGTCGCTGCGGCCGGCCATGTACACGGCGCTGCTGGAGCCGCTGGCGCGCGCCGGCGAGGACCCCGCCGTGAAGCTGGCGGCGGCGGAGGCCCTGCGCAGCACTATTGACGACTTCAACTTCGACGTGGAACAGTTTGCGCCCTTCGCCCCGCACGCCTTGAGCGCCCTGTACGATTTGTTGGTTAGTAAGAAAATTATATAAATATAAATATATTTTAAAGCACAACAGACGTAAACATAACGTACGAGTTAATTATATTAGGTTGGTTGGTTTTAGGTTAAAATTGAAAGATAATTTTAAAATGGTATACATGGGTTTGTTATAGAGGTAATAAATGATTATTTTATGAATATATAATTAGTGGAGGACTGTTACGGTGCAGTAAACATGTCAGTTTATTATGGGTTTAACTCCCAGTTTGATAGGGAAGATACATTTTTTTATTTCCACTTTCTTCGCTCTGGAAAACTAGACAAAACGCGATATTGTGTTCCTCCATACAACACGCAATATTTCGAAAAAGGCGAAAAGTAGGGACTAAGCAACGGAGTGTTCCTATAGTCCCTGCAGTTCCCTCAGCCTACCTCTGCATGTGCGGGATAAAGCGTGAAGCTAAAAATAAAAAAAAAATCAATTAAAACATGTTATATGTGCCTCACGCAGGTGGAATGCACCGAGTGCGAGACGAAGATGCACGTGCTGCACGTGATCTCGTACGTGACGGAGCGCTGCGGCTGGGCGGTGCGCGGCGGCGCGGCCGCGCTGTTCGCCGCGCTGCCCGCGCTCTGCACGCACGCGCAGCACCACCACATGCTGCGCGCCGCCGCGCTCGCCGCGCTCGTGCACCTCGTCAAGGTCGGTGTTTGTAGTGGACTAGCGTAGCGCGTGCGCGTGCGCGTGCGTGTGCGTGTGCGTGTGTGTGTGCGTGTGCGTGTGCGTGTGTGTGTGCGTGTGCGTGTGCGTGTGTGTGTGCGTGTGCGTGTGCGTGTGTGCGTGTGTATCATGTGCGAGATAAAACGTGAAGACATTGGAAGTAAAAATAGACAGAAGACATAATAAAAAAAATATACAGGGAGTGTATATGACAACGCGTAACGCCTTTATCTATAAATTAAAATATTTTTAAGGCTATATACAAAAAAACTAGTTAACAATCATAAATAGCTTACGTATAGCATCATTTTTCCCGATATTTATACGTCACGATATTTGTATGTCTATGTAACGCGCGAGGTAGTCATTTTTAAATACGAATGACGTATAGATCTCGTACTACAAGAATATTATTAAACGTTTTCAATCTGTCGTTTTTTAATAAAAAAAATTAAGGTCGCAATTACAGACACTCTATACATATATACACCACACTGGTTTCCACAATTGATCAACCTTTCAACCCAGGCGCTGGGCGAGTGCGCGCCCAACGTCCGTCCGTGGGTGCTCAACGTGATCAACGAGTCAACCAACCTGAGCGAACCCGCGCACGTCTACCTCCTGGAGGATGCACTGGAACTGTGGCTCGCGGTCCTGGAGACCTCGCCCGCGGCCGACCCTGCTCTGCTGCAGTTGGCTCACAATCTGTGCCCTATTTTGGGTTAGATTATATTACTATTGATGTTATTTGTATAGAGTTTAAATTTGATATTGGTTATATAATTCGGGTTGTAGTTATTTTAAGATTCTATACTGTGTTATTGTGACCTGTTGTCTGTCAGTTTCTAGGTAACTTAATTTAATTAACAATTAAATTATTTTTGAAATTCTAAACGAAAAGCTTATAATTTGAAATTTGTATTCTAAGTTTATTTAAAACTATGGTTTAATGTATTTTAAGTACAAAATCTTATATAAGTAATTACTAACTAATATGCTACTAAAATGAGATTCATACTAAAATTTACTACATATTATTGTCAATAAAAAATATTAAATAAATAAAAATAAATTACCTTAAAAATGCAAGAAATGTGCAACAATAAAAACAAAAAGTATTCATAGAAATAAATTAATGTTAAAAACACTTATTTTCCAGAACAATCCACAGAACACATCCGCATAGTTGTGTACATAATGCAAGCGTACGCGCTAGCTGTGCCCCGAGGAGTTCTTCACCGGGGCTGGAGCTAAATGTATGGCGATCTTGGACGACATGCTGAGTGACATGAGGACGGAGGGAGTCATCACTGTGCTCAAGATGGCGGAGATTTGTATTAGCGTCAGTTTCCCAGAGAGAAACGCCTTTTTGGGTGTTAAAGTTATCTGGCCTACCCTGATTAGGGTTATACAGTGAGTACTTTTTTTGCTTGTTTTTTTTATGTTGTTGTACTGTACATGTATTTTCCTCGTTTATTTCCTCGCTCAATAGATCCATAACGTGTATACGATATAAAATATTTTAATCTCAATTATAAGAAAATTTGTGCAGGCGAATAATTACCAATAGTTACTGGAATATCAATATATAATTATTTTGTCTTTATGCTTTATCCCGCACATGGCAGGGTAGGCAGAGGGAACTGCAGGAACCATAGGAAACTAGTCTTAAGACACTCGATGCTCAGTGCCTGCTTTCTTTGTCCCCGCTTTCCGTCTTTTTCACGTCTTTGCGTGTTGAGTGGCGGAACTTAACGCTGCGTTTTACCTAGTGATCAGAGCGAAGAAAATGGAAATGGAAAAATCCACCTTCCCCGAGTAGGAATCGAACCCACGAACTGTTGCCTTTACAGGTAGACGCTACGTCTCTACGCCACGACGGTCCTCATATATAATTGTAAATGGCAACGAAAATCAATATTTACCTGAAAATATAAAGCGAACGTTATATTTTTCTTTCTTTATTTATTGCACATTAATACATTTAACTTATAAATAAATAACCAAACAAATATATCTATATACTGTATATCAATAAAACATATTACTTCCAGCTGCCTCCTAGAAGATGACGATCTGTCGATGGTCCTCGCGGTCCAACTGTGCCTCTTGTCCCGCGTCATCCTCTTGTCCTCCGACCTCTTCTACAAAGCTATCCAAGAGGCCTCCGTGGGCCTCTCCGAGTACGACTCGGACCCTGCAAAGGTGTTGAGCCGAGTACTCCACGTGTGGACGGAGAGGATGAACCTGGTGACGCAGGTGGAGAGGTGGAAGGTTGTCGGTATGTGTTTTTTTTTCTTTTTTTTTATTATGTCGTCATGTTTTATCCCGCACATGGCAAAGTAGGCAGAGGTAATTGCGGTAAACACAGGAATACATCCATGCTTTCTTCGTCTCTGAGTATTTTTATATTTTTTAATATGTTATTTTTTTTATATTGTGATGATTTTTTATAAGCTAATTCACGCTGACATAGAAAAATATTAAATTAACCTATTGACTGCTAAGTCAGATCTGACAAGGCGCCTCGCTTGCCTAAGGACAGATCTGTCAACGCAATGTGTTTTGAACCTTATGTTGAATATAAATGCTATAACATTTAGCGTGTGTCGTTTCTGGACAGATCTGTCCTTAGGCAAGCGAGGCGCCTTGTCAGATCAGACTTAATGCAGTTAATGGGTTAAATGAGTTAAATTAAATGAGTATAAAAACTTTGATCACAACTGGATTTGAACTCGCGCTTTTTGGGAATTGTCCGTCCGCAACCGTTTTATGTTTTCTTTATGTCATTTTTTAAGGTACATACTTTGTACATTTAGAAAACAGAAGTGGATATAGTCAATTTTTAAATCACACATAGACCATATGTTTAAGCCAATTTGGACAGAGAATCTTTAAGTTCCATTGGCCATTGCTTATGTATAACAACCCTGTTTTTATAATTTTATTGCTTAAAAGATTTTAGTAGAGATTCCTAACTATATATTCCGCATTTGGTCTTCACATGCATTATACTCTAGCTTTCCTTGTAAATTTGAGATAGTTATTAGCAATACATAGTCATATATATTTAAGCGGATGTAAATCTATGTCATATAAACTGCGGTAAAAAACTGAAAGATAAAAAATGTTTACTATGATTGTAATGAGAAATGGGACATAGAGGTCGCATCTTATTTTATATCTTCATGCTTTATCCTGCACTTAGCAGGGAAGGTAGAGGGAACCGCAGGAACTGAGGGAACCTAGTGTTGAGACATTCCGTTCCCTGCTTTCCGTCTTTTCGAGGCATTACTATTGAGTGGCTGAGCTCAACACCACGTTTTGCCTAGTTGTTGAAGCGAATAAATTGGAAATAGAAAAACCATCTTCCATCGAGTGGGAATCAAACCTAGAAACCGCCGCGTTAACAGGCAAACGCTACGCCTCTACGCCTCTGCGCCACGACGCTATTTAGAAAAAATGTACAAGAGGCTACTTTATCGCTATAATAGCGATCTCTTCCAAGCAACCTTCAAGCATAGTACATTTCCATATTAATAATCCAATTCCATTAATATTTTTTTTGTCACCCAGGCCTGGGACTGGCGGTGTTGCTGACGACGCAGAACGCGACAGTGTTGGAGCGCTTCCCGGCGATACTGTTGAACCTGACCGAGGTGCTCAATGACGTCATGAAGATGGAGGAGTCCGGGAATTATGTTGAGTGAGTAGTGATCAAATCAAAAGATCCAATCAATCAATCAATCGATCAATCGATCCATCGATCCATTGATCCATCGATCCATCGATCTATCGATCCATCGATCCATTAATCAATCAATCAATCGATTACATTTACAATATGTATGAAGTTAACGATAAATCATGTGATCTAAGCTTTAAAATTACCAATTCGATTATCGATTTTAGTATTATAAATGAGAAAGTGTGTTTGTTTGTTCAATTCAATTCAATTTTATGGGTATGAATAGAGGTAGTTCCTAACTACCTCTAGACTCTGGGGAGTGACATAGTCTACATTTTTCATATGATGGATACATTGGATTCGTTAGTCAAGGAACTGGTAGTGCCATTCAAAAAAATATTTCTAATTAAATACCATATATAATTAAATACCATTAAATACGATATGCTATCTATGGAGTCGTTAGTCGCTATATATTGCTGATATTACTAACTATTATATATTTATACCACAGTGCTCTATTGTCGCCGCCGGGCTCGCGCCCCGCGTCCCCCCTAGAGGGGCGCGGCGGGGCGGCGCGCTGGGAGGGGGTCGGCGGGGGAGGGGGTGGCGGCGGGGGAGGAGGCGCGGCAGAGGACGCGCTCAACGCGCACGAGCTGCGCCGGCGTCAGTTCGCGGCGGCGCACCCCGCGCGCGCACTCGACCTGCGCGCCGTCACGCACCACCAGGTAGATGGATATAGTTTTTTAAGAAAGGAATTTATGTATAGCCACTTCCGCCATGCTGTAGTAGTTATGCAATAAAGTGCAGCGACCACCCGCCTACCACCGTTACTATACTCTCTACACGTGTTTCATTCAACGAGGCATCCTCAGGAGATGTTAGACTGACAAGTGCACTTAATTGCAAGACAACTACTGCATAGCGGAAGTAAATAAATCGAAATTGGGCTTTCAATTTAAATTATCGGGAACAACGAGGTTTTTACTAAGGTATTAATATAGCTTTACTTAAATATTTCAGCTGGAAACACTAAAAAGTCAAGTCGGTCAGGAGACGTACGAGCGTCTTCTACAGTCCACCGATAAGTCGACTCTCCAGCAAATAAAAGAGTATATACCTCTGTAAGAAACTAAATATATGAATATAAAACATTATATATATACTTATATGTATAACAAAATATTTCTATTCATATTTCAAAAGGGTACTTTTATTTATTTACTTCTTATGTGTCATTGTTACTGACAAATTGAAAATGCATTTTTGCCATTTGTTTATTTTTGACAGGTTGTAGGTTTTTTTTTAAATAAAGAATAAGTAGTTGTTTTTTTTTTTTATTAAAATATGAATATGATGTATATAATATCAAGCATTTCTCTAAAATTAAAATATTATAAAGCCTTCATATTAAACCGTTTAATTTTTCAAATGAATTTGTATTACCTTCCTTGTGTTAAATATGAAAATTTCATAGCGATTATTTGTCGTAACGTTTTTATTTTAAGTCTGTATGGCCTTTAAATAATATTAAACTTTAAGTATATGAAAAAAAGATATAGAAATAAATGACCTTTTTTAAATAAATATCTCTTTTTAATTTACTTTTTTATATTTGGCTTTATGGACATTCTTAGGACATTGCCTTTAACAGATAATTAATATATTAGTGTATGTACAGATAATACAGAATAAACAGTATGAAAGGTTTATACATATGAAGAATACAACAATAACCCACTTTATATAACCGATAAATGTTAAAATATTTAAAATAAGTGATTTGTGTTACTACTAATACTACTGCTGCATTCATGAAGTATAAAAGTTGTGATACAATAAAAATTTCCTATACATAGCTTTATAAATTAAAAAAAATCATTTATACACTATATCAATTTAACTTTTTTTTTAAAGTCACTTTGACTGTAATTTTTAGTTCTTTGTTTGCTTTAAACTATTTATGTAATATATTAAAAGAAATACAACACGGATAGTTACTATATGATTAAAAATTACTATGATGAAAAATTACTATGATTATTTTTTATCAAAAGAATCTTAAAATTATTAAAATCAAGGCATGCAAAGGGAACCTAGTGTCAAGACACTCCGTTCTCGGTTCTCCATCTGAAGTCGAGACGTTTTAAACGGCGTAATAAATACACGTTTTCAATACTAATGTCTTTTTTATGATTTTTGAAGTGTTAATCCACACTAAGTATAAAAAAAACTTAAAGAAAACATAAAAAATGAACGCAGTGGGATTTCAACCTGCGACTCTTGGAACACTCTCAAAATTTGAACCCATTACGATGAAATTTTTATATATTTTCTTTAAGTATTCAATACTAACGTTATTTTGTACCTAGGCTTAGACATATGCACTAAAATTAAAAATAAATAAAAAAAAACACTATCATAGTGTATTTAAATTCTTAATTTTACTTATATTTATATAAATAATAATATGATTTAAATTTAAGCCTTATTCCTATTGTAACTCTAAAATTTTGGATTTATTTTTAAGATTGTAATATAAATTTGTAGAGTACTATTGTCGTTTCTAAAATTGCCATATGTGAACATATTTTTTTCTCTGCTTTTTATTAACATACATATGTATGTGATTTATATTAATAAATGTGAATGACTGATAATAGGCTGAAATAATAAATTATATCGTGTTATATATATATATATATATATATATATATATATATATATATATATATATATATATATATATATATATATATATATATATATATATATATATATATATATATATATATATATATATATATATATATATATATATATATATATATATATATATATATATATATATATATATATATATATATATATATATATATATATATATATATATATATATATATATATATATATATATATATATATATATATATATATATATATATATATATATATATATATATATATATATATATATATATATATATATATATATATATATATATATATATATATATACTCTCCAAGTACTAAGTGACTGACTGACAGACAACGCACATAATGAAAGACATGACAAACTACATAAAATTACAGTATATATTTAACCTCAAACTCTTCTTTCAATATCCTTTCAATATCCTTTTATAGATAAATATGTAGGTAATATACACATATATTTACAATTTACTTTGATTTTATGCTATTTTTATTGTATTATATATATATATAAACTCTCCAAGTACTAAGTGACTGACTGACAGACAACGCACATAATGAAAGACATGACAAACTACATAAAATTACAGTATATATTTAACCTCAAACTCTTCTTTCAATATCCTTTCAATATCCTTTTATAGATAAATATGTAGGTAATATACACATATATTTACAATTTACTTTGATTTTATGCTATTTTTTATTGTATTATTTATACTCTTTGGTATTAATATAATAATATTTTTTCCCTATATATATTATTAAACGTGCAACTTATATAATTGTCTCCATTTTAATATTGTACATAAGTAGGGTTATTCAAAATTTTCCTCTTATACAATTGATGACAATGTATACTTGAAATGAATATATATATATATATATATATATATATATATATATATATATATATATATATATATATATATATATATATATATATATATATATATATATATATATATATATATATATATATATATATATATATATATATATATATAATATATATATATATATATATATATATATATATATATATATATATATATATATATATATATATATATATATATATATATATATATATATATATATATATATATATATATATATAATGCTGTTTTTAAGTTGCTTTTATGTATTATTTTTTTACTAACACCTGTAGTTTTAGTTCATTTCTTAATCTTAATCTTTTATTATATAAATATAATTACATTTTAAAAGTAACACTAAAATAGTTTTACTTGTTTATATAATAATTATTATATTTTTATTTAGCTTGTATTGAATAAGTTTAACACATAAGAGAATATGTAAAGCATAATTTAGTATTTTTTTTGTTATTAACATTGTTTATATATTTGGAAGGAATGTTCTAGAATAGTCCAATGATCAATTCTAGATGAAACTAGATGTCTAGGTTACCACAACTTTGTTTAGATATAGCGAATGGATAAATAAAATAAATATGAACTTTTACAGAATGGAATGTTGTTTCATTTTTGTACAGTACCTTATTGTTTCTTTTTATTTTCTGACTAATGACTAATTAATTGAGACAAAACTAGTTTTTCAAAAATCTATACACCACAGTCAACGCAAGTATTAAATATCAACGCCAAATCAGGTGCAACAATGTCAATTAACGATTTAATTATGCTAACAGATACCAAGTCAAGCCCCATAAGTCATTTGTCTTTTTAACTTTAATCAATTTAAAAATCTTAACAAAATCTCGTGCATTTTCGTGTTGATTCACCTTTCTAAATTTGAATTCAACATTACATTCGGTTACATTATCTCTTAGTAGTGACATGGCGGCGATCGATGACGAATTCAGAGACTTGGTTGAGGAAACTGGAATATCAGTAAAGAATCGTGGCGCAGAGGCGCAACGTCTGCCTGTAACGCGACGGTTACTGGGTTCGATCCCCAGTCGGAGAAGATGGATTTTTCTATTTCCATTTTCTTCGCTCTGGCATCTAAGGCAAAGCGCGGCGTTGAGTTCCGCCACTCAACACGCAATGCCTCGAAAACGGCGGAAAGTAGGGACGGAGTAAGCAGGGACTAAGTAACGGAGTGTCTTAACACTAGGTTCTTATGGTTCCTGCAGTTCCCTCTGCCTACCCTGCCATGTGCGGGATAAAGCGTGAAGCTAAAAAAAATATATATATATATATATATATATATATATATATATATATATATATATATATATATATATATATATATATATATATATATATATATATATATATATATATATATATATATATATATATATATATATATATATATATATATATATATATATATATATATATATATATATATATATATATATATATATATATATATATATATATATATATATAAGAGGTCCCAGATCTGCCTGAAGGCAGATTCGAGATCTCAGAGAAACTACGACGCCTTATTCGCCGTAAAAATAAGGCCACCAGAGACCACGACGCGTGTCCTGACGACAAAAACCGCAAAAAACTTAACGACCTTAGGAGAAGAGTCAAATCCCAATTTGAACAGCTCAGAGGCGAGTCTTGGGATGTTCGGCTCGAGGGGCTCACGCCAACGGCCCAGGCGTTCTGGGCGTTGTCGAGAACCTTTCGATCCGGCACAGTGGCGACTATGCCTCCTCTCACTAAGCCGGATAACACCACCGCGGCCGACGACACAGAAAAAGCGGAATGCCTCGCAGATAGTTTAGAAGCGCAATGCTCACCGAGCAGTCAGCCATGCGACCCGGAACACCTATCGATGGTGGACTCCGAGGTGGCAGAGTGGGCATCGATGCCCCCGACCGGCGAACCGGTTCGCCCGACCGACGTAGACGAAGTCAAAAATATCCTCAAGGACCTCAATCAAAAGAAGGCCCCGGGGCCTGACAACATCCCCAACAAGGTCCTTAAGAATCTTCCGATCCAATTCGTGTCTTTATTGGTCATCATTTTCAATGCTCTTCTAGCAGGGTGCTCCTTCCCCGCCGAATGGAAGGAAGCCACCGTCATAGGGATTCGAAAACCCAATAAACCCGCCCACCTACCCTCGAGTTACAGATCCATCAGCCTCATCAGCTGCCTTGGGAAAGTCTACGAGAGAATCGTACTCGCTCGAATTAAAGAAATAGTAGAGACGAAGAAACTGCTCATCGACGAGCAGTTTGGATTTCCACAACGGCACTCTGCCGTTCATCAAGTTCACCGACTCACAGAACATATCGCTAAGTACCACGTACACCGTTCGATCCGCAGCGACACGGCTGCCGTATTCTTAGATATCGCTAAAGCATTCGACAAGGTTTGGCACAACGGCCTGCTCTTCAAGCTCCGCCGTATGGCACTCCCGGACACTCTCGTGCACATCATTCGAGAGTACTTGTCGAACCGCACGTTCCGCTACCGTATAGAAGGGACCCTCTCGTCGCGTCGTCCCGTCCGCGCTGGAGTCCCACAAGGCTCCACACTCTCCCCCCTTCTATACGCACTGTACACGAGCGATATTCCGCGCGTTCCAAAAGTAGAACTCGCGATGTACGCCGACGACACCGCGCTCTACACCACGGACCGCTCCGCTTGGATCCTAGCCGAAAGACTGCAACTCGCGGCCGACGCCTTAGGCGATTGGTTTAGCAAGTGGCGGTTTGAGGTCAACCCGGAGAAAAGCGCAGCGGTACTCTTTCCGCGTAAACGTTACGAAACCGTCTCTACTATACGGCTACAAAATAAACGGATCCCCTGGGAAAACCAGGTCAAATATCTAGGCGTCATCCTAGATTCGCGATTCACTTTCCGCCCTCACATTAGACACGTGAGAAACAAAGCCATGTTCATCCTGAGCAGGCTGTACCCGCTCATATGCAAGCGGAGTAAAATGTCACTTCGTAACAAGCTGACATTGTACAAAACTTGCATCCGCCCCATAATGACCTACGCCAGTGTAGTGTTCGCACACACTAACACAGATCTCCTTCAGAGAGTCCAAAATAAATTCCTCAGGATAGCATCCGGATGCCCCTGGTACGTTCGCAACGTTGACCTACATAAAGACTTCGAATTGGAATCGATCAAAGAGTTCTGCAAAGGATTAGCCAAGCGCTACTACGAGCGCGCAGACTCTCACCCTAATCCCCTAATCGTTCAAGCGTCTAAATACGCTCCCCATCCTCACAAATTACTTCGACGCCCTCGAAGCGTTCTTTTAGACCCCGATGACCCAATTACTGTAGCCAACCGTAACTACAACGGAAGGTTACACTCCTCAGTCCCAAAGTCTCGCCGTCGCCGCCCTAACAGGCGACGCGGCCCATCTCTCACAACGGCACGACCGCGCCTCGGCGCGGCGGGGCCAGTCGGTCCATGACCGCCCTACACACCTTCTTCTGAGCAGCCATTAATGCTCATTTTATTCTCTGGGGACGAGGCACACTCCGTCCCCCCCGCCCGGTGACGCTGTCAAGACCAATTGAGGTCAACCGCATTCAAGCCAATTTCGAAAAAAAAAAAAAAAAAAAAAGTAGTTTGTCATGTCTTTCATTCTGTGCGTTGTCTGTCAGTCAGTCACTTAGTACTTGGAGAGTTATATATATATATATATATATATATATATATATATATATATATATATATATATATATATATATATATATATATATATATATATATATATATATATATATATATATATATATATATATATATATATATATATATATATATATATATATATATAACACGATATAATTTATTATTTCAGCCTATTATCAGTCATTCACATTTATTAATATAAATCACATACATATGTATGTTAATAAAAAGCAGAGAAAAAAATATGTTCACATATCTCAATTTTAGAAACGACAATAGTACTCTACAAATTTATATTACAATCTTAAAAATAAATCCAAAATTTTAGAGTTACAATAGGAATAAGGCTTAAATTTAAATCATATTATTATTTATATAAATATAAGTAAAATTAAAAATTTAAATACATTATGATAGTGTTTTTTTTTTTTTTTATTTTAGTGCATATGTCTAAGCCTAGGTACAAAATAACGTTAGTATTGAATACTTAAAGAAAATATATAAAAATTTCATCGTAACGGGTTCAAATTTTGAGTGTTCCAAGAGTCGCAGGTTCAAATCCCGCTGCGTTCATTTTTTATGTTTTCTTTAAGTTTTTTTTATACTTAGTGTGGATTAACACTTCAAAAATCATAAAAAAGACATTAGTATTGAAAATGTGTATTTATTACGCCGTTTAAAACGTCTCGACTTCAGATGGAGAATCGAGAACGGAGTGTCTTGACACTAGGTTCCCTTTGCATGCCTTGATTTTAATAACTTTAAGATTCTTTTGATAAAAAATAATCATAGTAATTTAAAATCATATAGTAATTATCCGTGTTGTATTTCTTTTAATATATTACACAAATAGTTTAAAGCAAACAAAGAACTAAAAATTACAGTCAAAGTGACTTTAAAAAAAAAGTTAAATTGATATAGTGTATAAATGTTTTTTTTTTAATTTATAAAGCTATGTATAGGAAATTTTTATTGTATCACAACTTTTATATTTCATGAATGCAGCAGTAGTATTAGTAGTAACACAAATCACTTATTTTTAATATTTTAACATTTATCGGTTATATAAAGTGGGTTATTGTTGTATTCTTCATATGTATAAACTTTTCATACTGTTTATTCTGTATTATCTGTACATACACTACTATATTAATTATCTGTTAAAGGCAATGTCCTAAGATCATAAAGCCAAGTATAAAAAAGTAAATTAAAAAGAGATATTTATTTAAAAAAAGGTCATTTATTTCTATATATTTTTTTCATATACTTAAAGTTTAATATTATTTAAAGGCCATACAGACTTAAAATAAAAATGTTACGACAAATAATCGCTATGAAATTTTTATATTTAACACAAGGAAGGTAATACAAATTCATTTGCAAAATTAAACGGTTTAATATGAAGGTTTATAATATTTTAATTTTAGAGAAATGCTTGATATTATATACATCATATTCATATTTTTAATTAAAAAAAAAAACAACTACTTATTCTTTATTTAAAAAAAACCTACAACCTGTCAAAAATAAACAAATGGCGAAAATGCATTTTCAATTTGTCAGTAACAATGACACATAAGAAGTAAATAAATAAAAGTACCCTTTTGAAATATGAATAGAAATATTTTGTTATACATATAAGTATATATATATAATGTTTTATATTCATATATTTAGTTTCTTACAGAGGTATATACTCTTTTATTTGCTGGAGAGTCGACTTATCGGTGGACTGTAGAAGACGCTCGTACGTCTCCTGACCGACTTGACTTTTTAGTGTTTCCAGCTGAAATATTTAAGTAAAGCTATATTAATACCTTAGTAAAAACCTCGTTGTTCCCGATAATTTAAATTGAAAGCCTTTATATATATATATATATATATATATATATATATATATATATATATATATATATATATATATATATATATATATATATATATATATATATATATATATATAAATATATATATATATATATATATATATATATATATATATATATATATATATATATATATATATATATATATATATATATATATATATATATATATATATATATATATATATATATATATATATATATATATATATATTTGGCGCATTTCTTTGTTAGTTAAAGATGTCTCATCAAAAATAATTAAAATATAATACTTTTTCATAACAATTCATGAACTAATTTTAGATTTCTTTACATTTGGAGTATTAAAATAGTTGTATTTTTTACCTTCATATTTATATCTTTGAAATAAGCCAAGATACAAAATGAAAGCTCCACTAATTATATTACAAAGAGCAGCGTTGGTGTACGTTTCCGTCCACGCCATGTCTAAAAAATGGACAAAAGACGTAGAATTCAATGTCTTAATACAACGATATTGTACAATATTAACAATAGTTTACAATTACTAATTATATTTTGATTCCCTAGAATATTCTGCCACTGTTGCGATACTCTCAGATCAGATTTTATTGATGACAAGTGAAATCCTGACTTGAGATTTTTATTTTATTTTCAAATTATAATTACAGGTTTTGTGAGATGTGCATTTTTGTATGTGTGTAGTAATCGCCGTTTCTATTGCATGAGGCCGTCTTTACTTAGATTTTGACTGTAAACGCTTGTAAGTTTTTCACTCCAGGAAAATATTATTTTTAATTTTCACGCATTCATGGAGCCTAGTAGTGAACATAACAAGTTTATACTTATTTATCGTATTTACATTGTGAACATCACAATTTGTTCTAAATTTATCAATATCTTTATGAACATACATTAATTATAATTATTAATGTATGTTCGTTAAAGATATTAATACAATACGAACTCACACTGACTGAGATATATATATATATATATATATATATATATATATATATATATATATATATATATATATATATATATATATATATATATATATATATATATATATATATATATATAAATATATATATATATATATATATATATATATATATATATATATATATATATATATATATATATATATATATATATATATATATATATATATATATATATATATATATATATATATATATATATATATATATATATATATATATATATATATATATATCTCAGTCAGTATGAGTTCGTATTGTATTAATATCTTTAACGAACATACATTAATAATTATAATTAATGTATGTTCATAAAGATATTGATAAATTTAGAACAAATTGTGATGTTCACAATGTAAATACGATAAATAAGTATAAACTTGTTATGTTCACCACTAGGCTCCATGAATGCGTGAAAATTAAAAATAATATTTTCCTGGAGTGAAAAACTTACAAGCGTTTACAGTCAAAATCTAAGTAAAGACGGCCTCATGCAATAGAAACGGCGATTACTACACACATACAAAAATGCACATCTCACAAAACCTGTAATTATAATTTGAAAATAAAATAAAAATCTCAAGTCAGGATTTCACTTGTCATCAATAAAATCTGATCTGAGAGTATCGCAACAGTGGCAGAATATTCTAGGGAATCAAAATATAATTAGTAATTGTAAACTATTGTTAATATTGTACAATATCGTTGTATTAAGACATTGAATTCTACGTCTTTTGTCCATTTTTTAGACATGGCGTGGACGGAAACGTACACCAACGCTGCTCTTTGTAATATAATTAGTGGAGCTTTCATTTTGTATCTTGGCTTATTTCAAAGATATAAATATGAAGGTAAAAAATACAACTATTTTAATACTCCAAATGTAAAGAAATCTAAAATTAGTTCATGAATTGTTATGAAAAAGTATTATATTTTAATTATTTTTGATGAGACATCTTTAACTAACAAAGAAATGCGCCAAAAACATATCTACACTTAACCCTACTTAAAACATAACGACCCAAAATTACAATTTAAATATTAACTACAACCACAAAGTGGACACAAGTGTTCCTACCACCTGGCTGACCTCAAGGAGAGTACAACGTACAACTGTATACAGCGATGAGAAAAATAAGCCAAAAAATATTTTCTACATACTAGTGCATGTTGGCTAATTTAGTTCGTCAGTGCGGTCCGTTGCATGCGACAGTGCATGTTGAGTCGTGAAGTGTATGCTGCGGTAGTTGGCTCGATTCAGTCTCCCAAAGGTTCTTCGAGATCTCTGGCCTAATAGTACTGCATTTTAAAGCTGTTAACACACTTAGTTTTGTGAAGCTGTTTAGGAATAGCTAGCTATCTAAGGATATATACTGCTTTTCTTGCCTTCTTATCAAAATTGTCAATGTCTACAGATTAAAGCTCAAAAAATAATTTTAAATTTTATATTATGATTAAAATTAATAACAATTTAGAGCTGCTTAATTAGTATATAAAGAAAATACATTGAATTTATATAAAGCCACATATTTTTTTATTTTATTATCCTCGTTTGTACGATGTATGTAATATAGTGAATCAAACTTAATAGTGACCAAAGTTAAAATGTGACTTGAGCCTAAAACTGACACTCTAGCATCGGCTGGAAATATGCCAAAATGTATGCGAAATCAAGATAATCTCTTTGATGTTGAATCGGGACATCTTTACTGTAAACTGTACTGCATTTGCGGTCAAATTATTTTTTAATGTACCATATTATATGTACGTAGGTCCGCTTTTTTTTAGTTATCGATTTGTTTATGTATTATTGTAATTTTTATAATCTGTGATATAAGTTAGTGGTTAATTGATTTATTATAAAGATCGATTTATTATATTGAGGCTTTTTTTTATTTATATACTAATATTATAATAAGTGAATAAAGTAGTATACTTGGGAAGTATGTAAAATATAGATGTAAAATACGAAATAGATGTGGAAAGACGTATTGCTGCTGGTAACACAATGAACGGTGGTCTCATGAAAGCTGCGTTGTTGAGATGGCAGAACGTCGGTATCATCAAAGCAGTTGAGACGCTATTATATGGTTTGGGTTAATCATGAATACTGCAGACGAGGTATAAAAGTATGAATGATGAAGATGCGGTCTGTTCGAAGGACATATAGAGTCATCTTAGATGATCGAATCCGTAAAGAAGATATGCACAGAATGGTAGCCGGTAGGTAGTACCTATCATCAGGGCCGTAGCTAAGGGGAGGGGCATTGTGGGGCAATGCCCTACCTTAAAATCACAACGTCCTACCTTAAAAATACCAAAACTAAGATAAAATATATTATTTGTCTACGCATAGCTATTGAATGTACTTATACCACTTTAGGTGAACGATGTAGGTGCCCGTGCTTCGAGGGCAGATCAATTATAATATTTTTTTTAATTCCGCCCTACCTGTAACCAATGTTGCCCTACTTCAAATTCGGCTCTAGCTACAGCCCTTCCTATCATTCTGTGTATCTTTACGATGATGTCAGTGTGAAAATGAAAAAGAAAGTATTTAGATGCTTTAGGCATGTCCATAGAATGAGTCATGAAAGAATGGTAAAAAAGATATATGATACAAAAGTGAGTGGTGAGAGAGGTAAGAGGTAACATCTTATCTTCGGCTCCATTGTTAACAAAATTTTAAGTTGATTAACGAAAATTATCTACCGTCTCAAATGTCCTATGTACTAGTAATGTAACGAATACCATTTTTTTAACATTCGCAAATGCGAATGTGAATGCGAATATTTGCTACCGACATTCGCGAATGCGAATGCGAATATTTAATAATTCTTTTAAATTTGGAGCCAATTATTTACGGCATGCACTTTGGATTATAACATTAAAAACCTAAGTATTAGCTAATACAATTATTTTAGAAGGGAGATAGAATTAATTTTTGTTTGTTTTGCAGTAAAAAAAATGTTTCGTGAGATATAATGAAGACTGATAAAGTGATGACATTTATTATTCGCAAAACATTCACAGGATTTTTTTGCGAATGCGAATGCAAACATTAGTTACATCACTACTATGTACACCACACTATGTGACTAAATAGTAGCGTCGGTAAGTATGCATATTTTTCAATATATTTTATATAATCTACTTATACAAATTTTAGCTTCAGGATTTATTTAGTATATTACATATATTAAGGTAGGCATTTCCTCCATAAAGTACTCAGCGGAAAGAAGAGTATTCAAGAATCCAACGGAAACAGAGAGATCGGAGTGTTTTAATAAAATATTTTCAGTTTAATATTTTATATAAAATTAAGCGTAAATGACAAAATAACAAGATTTTCGCTCAAAACCCTTTTCGCTTAAAATCTCAGCTTGCCTATCGCGTTCCAACGGCGACCACGAGACATGTCCACTTTAAATAATATCAACGTATTTATCAGGCGTTATTAATCACGAATGATATTTATTTGGAGCGTTCGTTAAGGCGGCTAATTGCTGCGTCTCCGTCCTAGCCTCCAACCATAAATTATATTATGTCCCAAGAGTCAGTTTGAAGCGATTTTTTGTTATCGTGTATATTTTCGAAGGTTAGTGTTATTTCCAGTATGTATTAAATGTCAGATGATAGAACCTAACGCTGGCTTATTGACGAGGAAATAAAATTAATTAAAATTTTATTCCAAAGCTGTGCTACTACTATGACGGCCTCATTAATAATTGTTATAATATGGTCTAATAAACTAAATTAAAAACTGTAGCAGATAAATATTAAGATAATTAAATAAAAAATCTACAAATCTTCCTTAAACACGTTTAATTAATTCTATGTAAGAATAAAACAGTAGATTTAATAAAATTTCCAACACAACCTTTAATAACCGCTACAGTGTTTAAACTACGCCGCCTCCTCTTAACTTCTCGGGTTGCCGACGTCATTAGTTTTGTTTCTTGTAGTCAACTCCAGTGGCTGGGTGTCTCTAGAATTAGTTAATGAACTGATGGTTCAGTACGCGCTCGACGCTGCTGCTCTGTCGTGTCATGATAGCGTATTCAAATCGCCGCTCTCAAGGACATACTGAGTATCTTTTAATCATTAATTTATCATGTTTGAAATTGTTAATTATGATTAAGAATTACATTATATTTTTTTTTAATTCTAGAAATGAGCAACTGCTTCTGAGCTTAATTTCCACTTAGGGAATATGGATTATTTCATTTTCATGGCAACGTTGAGTTCAATCAGTCAATACGCCTGGAAAAAGCGGAAAGTGTGGAACGGAATATATTATTACTAGGTTTTCCTGTGGTTTCCTCTACACACACATATATATATATATATATATATATATATATATATATATATATATATATATATATATATATATATATATATATATATATATATATATATA
Organism: Dione vanillae; assembly: GCA_037178615.1. Taxonomy (NCBI): domain Eukaryota; kingdom Metazoa; phylum Arthropoda; class Insecta; order Lepidoptera; family Nymphalidae; genus Dione; species Dione vanillae. Next base: position 166,197 of record JAZFAU010000208.1, read on the forward strand.
TATATATATATATATATATATATATATATATATATATATGGCGTATATTATCATTTTATCACTATTGGCTATATAGGTTATATAGTAAACTTGTAGAGGACAACATTTATATTCATTTTATATTTGTAAAAATTTCTCGTCAGAAAGTAATAAATAATACTTTATAATACTTCAACTCCACATTCAAGCCACGTCGATTCGATAAAACAAGTTTTATATAACAATTTTGTCGTACAAAGTACTACAAATGTATAAAAGTTTTTTTTGTTACCTTACATTGTTTTTTATTTGAGCCTATTTAAATAAAATAACTCAGAACAACGTCCTCATTGTTATGTCATATATTAATGTAAACTGCATTTTACGCAGTTAAGCCGTTGTTGAAAAAGCTTGTACAAGCGGATAGATAAACAGAGATTTTTAAAACATCTTATATATATATATATATATATATATATATATATATATATATATATATATATATATATATATATATATATATATTATAAACTATTATAACTTTGAGAGCAATCAGCAATTTTATAGGTATCTAGATTTAATACAAATTGAAAGTCTTGAGAATATACTTTGCTCATACTTTTGCAATAATTTTGATACTTATTTAGAAATAACTTGTACTATCACTTGAAGTAAGTACCTATATAAGTGGTATAGCATCTAATGTATGTAAATAGGCAACTCTATCTGACAGCTAATTAGTCAGTGAGCAAACTGCGCTGTTTGACACCGCGCCGCTCTAACTTCCAGTAGCGACTTAGAAATGTAAACAGCACTAAAGTTAGATTTGATTAAACGTTATGTGTAAATATTTTTGTGAATGGCTAATCAAAGGCCTTCGCCTTTTATTTATAATTTGTCGTGCAATTTGAAAGTCTTGACATTATACTTTCGTTTACTTTTGTAACGACTTTGAAATAGGAAATGGAAATCTATGATTTCTTCATAAGTATTGTGAATAAAATAATTTGATAAGTTCCTTATATTTAGTACATGACGTAAAGTTTTGACATCACAAATTATTTTTTTTAATTAATGTCTCCTTCTTATTTTAATGATTGACGTTTCGGACGTGTCAATTGAGCACAATTCACTTCTCCAATGTCACGATGAATGGAGAACCAGGGCTGTAGCTGGAGTCGAATTTGAAGTAGGGCAGCATTACAGGTAGGGCGGAAGTAAAAAAACATATTATAATTGATCTGCCCTCGAAGGATGGGCCCCATTGAATCGATCAACTAAAGTGATATAGGTACATAAAATAGCTACGCATAGACAAATAAGGTATATTATTTTAGTTTTGGTATGTGTAAGGTAGGGCATTGTGATTTTAAGGTAGGGCATTGCCCCACAATAACCCCCCTTAGCTACGGCCCTGTGGAGAACACACAAAGGAGGATGTACGATATAAAACATATTAATATAATTAAGACAAAAAAAAGATCCAGTCAAATATTACGAGTTTATTATTTTTTAATCTGAGGGTGGCATTTCTACAAAATAAGCAGCACGTGTCAAAACAACATTTTATATTAAGTTAAAACTATTTGGAATTAGCCAGTTTTACCGTGACGCCGTACTAACAAGCTATTAAAGAAGCAGACTAACTGAGATTAGTAATATAAAATAAAAATCTTCATTAAAAGTTGAACGTTTGAAATGAGTTGAAACCTGCCCTTAATTATGAAAAAGTCTGACTAGACTTAAACGCGGTAAGGTTTAATTGAGTGAAAATGTACTTGGTCATTACGCGAAATCTTTGCCACTCCTAATGAATTCCTCGGTAGTGTGCGACTAAAATAATTTATCAAGCCGTATGTTAACGCGGAACGGGGTCGCCCTAACGACCCAAGTTAGGTGTGGACTCTGCACATTTATTATTTAAACTAAGTCACTTTCATAATAGCCCTTAGGGTATGAAGCGACACGGTCACCGGCCGAAATTTAGGTGATCTGGGCGTAAATTACACAGTAGCCTTTTGGTCTGTTTCAATAGCTCTAAAATTGTACTCTGCTCATGCATCTTCTTCATTGTTAACACCAAGCAGATGCAAATATACATGTTTATTATTATTTAAAAAATAACACTTAAAGAAAACTTGTAAAACTTTCCTCAGTATGGATTAACGCTTTAAAATCATATTAAAAATAATATTATATATATCTTTGTTATTCTTATACAGATCCCAGGAAAGAAAGAGATGAGACGCAATTTTAGTTTGATCCTCTCTAACTGCCTTATTTTCCAAAACTATTTTCGACATATTATAAAACACAAAACTATCATATGTAGGTATACAAAAATACGTACCATACAAATATATGAGAAAATCAATTAATTAAGTGAATTTTATTACTAAAAATATATATTTAAAAATATGCTGTCTTTATAATTTTAATATAAAATTAACATATCTTGGGTGGCCTTGGAATAAACAGTAACGATAATCCACCTTTTATCATTTGCACGACACCAGAAGCTGGGTGAAGGAGAGAACGGCGACGTGTAGATGGTGCAGGGCGTATATTAAACCTCGACGGTACAGCCGCCACGGACTGCATCATGCCCAAACGCTCACCTAAAACGAAAAACAGGGAAAAAATTAAAAAAAAGACAAAAAAACTATATTATCTTCAGCTTTTTCTTAATGGAAACCTAGTGTTAAAGTACTCCGTTCTTTTATTTCAGCCTAACATCTAAATTTATATAGGCTTTGATATAAATCTCTAATTTGTACAGAACTGACATAGTCTTAAACTGATATTAATATCTATACGAATATGTTTCATTTTATAATATACAAATAAAATTAAAATATTCTCCATTTAACACACATTTATTATACACAAAAATTACTCACGGATACAAGCACGCGGGCCCTCTCCGAATGGTAAATATATGTGTTTGTTACTTAAATCGAAATTTTCTGGGCTAAATCTATTAGGTTGGAATTCCGCAGGGTTTTCAAAGTACTTTGGGTTACTATGCATGGCTTGTACAGGAATGAATATTCGTACGCCCTGATCGATTGTCAAATTTAGATCCTTAAAAGAGTATTTGCGAGTACACTCTCCCATCAAAAACCCAATAGGTGGGAAAATCCTTATTCCTTCTTTAAGTGTCCATTGCAAATATGTCATTTCTTTAATTGCATCATAACTAAGTTTATCATTATATTTGTTTAACACTTTATCTATCTCATCTTGCACTTTTTCCTGCACGTCGAGATTGTATGAGAGCTCATGTAATGTGTAACTTGTAGCTGAGGAAGAAGTTTCAAATTCTGCAGCAAAAAATATAAATACTTGTGCTGCTTATTAGCATGACTTATTAGTCATCATCCATTTCGAGTGTAGCAATTTCTGGTGTACCATCCGGTTTTGTTCACAAGCCACAAGCGCCTATTAAATCTGTAGTGTAGCGAGCCATCATATCTCGAGAATCTAGCTCAGTACCAGTCACGGCTGCTGCGTACATACGTTCTTGTAACTCTTTTGCAGGTTCAACGATTAAGGCAAACATGACCTTGAGCTTACTGCTGCTAAAAGTAGGTGTCATGCGTTGACGGAGTAAACGCCACACCACCTACAGTGAATAAGTCCTTAAGAAGAGGTTCTATCCGAATATTTTTGTGCTGGAAAAACTTACAATACATTTCCACCATTAATTGAGTTTCGATTTGCATTAAAAAAAAAATAGCGTATTTAATAACAAAACGTTGTAATAAATAATCACATGTTTAAATATACTGCAATAGATATTGGTCATGTTGCATTAATATTAGTTATCCATGTTAGTCAAGTTATAATACTATTATAATTTAGCCTCTTAAAATATAAGGACCCCCGAATTACGTGTATGTATATAGAGACATCGAGTGTGAAGATAGCTTCACACTTCATGTAGATTAGAAATTTTACAACTTCCGACCGTTATGTGAATAATACAGAATTTTATTTTTTAAATATTTTAATTAATTAAATGTGAAAACAATTTTATTGAATGGCCTTTCCGTCGTGAACAGGCAAATAAACAAACTATTTGATAAAATAAATATAGTATATGTATAAAGTGCGCAACAACGATGTTCAGGGAAAATATTTTATTATTATCTATAGTTTAAGAAACAATTGTGTAATAACTGCAAATTATATTTTACAAAGACGATGGTATTATTTTTCCTATAAAAATAAGCTATATATTTTTTCTAGGTTCTTGCTTTATCTCGCGCATAGTAGGGTTGGCAGAGGGAACCACAAGGATGTTGGAAACCTAGTGTTAAGATACTTCTTTCTACTTTTTGCCTTTCGACTCATTGCGTGTTGAGTGGAGGAACTCTAATCTGCGGTGGCCCAGTTACCAGAGCGAATAAAATGGAAATTAAACAATCCACCCTTCCCATATAGGAATCGAACCCACAAACCGTCGCGTTTACAGTCAAACGCTATGACAACGATATTGTAACTGCAAAGACAAACCGCGATTGTCCTTTGATAACACTGTGTTGAACATTCCGGAGGATGGGTTTTTTTGTATAGCTTCACGCTTTTATCCTACATACAGCAGAGTAGGCATAGGGAACTGCAGGAACCATATGAACCTAGTGTTAAAATACTCCGTTGCTTACTCCCTGCTTTCCACCTTATTCGAGGCATTGCGTATTGAGTGGCGGAACTCAACACCGCGCTTTGCTTAGTTTCCAGAGCGAAGAAAATGTAAATAGAAAAATCCATCTTCTCCGAGTGGGAATCGAATCCTCAAACTGTCGCGTTTACAGACACTTACGCCTCTGCGCCACAACGGAGGATGGTTAAGTGAAAATAAAGTGGAATCTTCTAAAGAATTGTATAAAATGTCAGTGGACGAGGCGAAATAGGTATGCAGGATTCGCAGCCTTTAGGGCTCCATTCTTTCTGACTGCCCCGATAAAGCTTTACATTTATACCTTATAAACGATCAATCTTTTTTTTGTTGGTATTTCTTTCTTTCTTAAGTTGCATAACTTTAAGTCACAATTCATCTCATTAAATGTGATTTTACCCTTTTCTATTATATTTACGTATTATAAGTTACTTAAAAATGATTTCAAGCAATAACCTAACATCCAATATCAAAATATCGGATAAACGAAATATAGTAAGGATATTGTATAAAGCCGAATGGCTTTCTATCGTATTTGGTAAAGTGGTAAATATCGAGATAGCCATTGTTGTGGATAGCGATCGGTCCTTTCCGATCACGCGCCCCCGATATAACTTGTAAAGCTTTATTACAATATATATCAAATGAATTATCTTCTAATGCTAATAACGTATACGCTGCAATTTTTATGTACATGTTTATTTATTTATTTATTTCTTTGTTTATTTACTGCGTCTCAGCTAAACTTGATAAAAATAGCACTCTCTCTCGCCAAACGATTGTTCTTTGAGTAGTGGATATTTGTAAAAATATCCCTACAGAGACGCTAACACCGCAATAAGTTGTACAGCGCATATAAGAATTTCGTCGCGGCGTGATGTAGAATGCTTGGCTAAGCGATCAGAGCGCTTGCACGGTTGGCAAGAGGCCGCAGGTTTAAATCCTGGTCAAATTTTTATATGTAATTTTGTGTCCTCAGTGGGAATTAACATTTTAAAAATTATAGAAATATTTAATAAAATAGCATTCTCTCTCGGCAAGCGATTGTTGTTTGTAATATTCTTTGGGTAGTAGAAGTTTATAAAGATCTACCTACAGAAATGCTAACAATGCAATAGCGTATAAGAATTTTGGACACGGCGTGATGAAGAACGCATAGCTTAGTCAGTGCTCGTACGGATAGCAAGAGGCGCGAGTTCAATTCCCGCTGCGGTTAAATTTTATTTAAGTGTATAATGTTTTATTTATTTAGTGTACTTCATAATGTCATACTCGTCAGTGTAATTCGTAAAAAAAGGCCAAAATTTGTTGCTTAACGTATTAATATATAGATGATATTCTTGTTAAAAACATTTTCTACATTTAATGTTTAATAATATTCGAAATACGGTTGAATAACGGTTTCATTATAATGAAGACTAAAAGGGAAAACTAAATGTAACAAGGTTACGCGTTAACGTGTTTACTTGTGTTGAGATAATGCGAACATTTTAAAAATAATATGAATATAAATAATAATATGTTTTGAATTAATATAATATATTTATAAATTAGCTTTTAATAACAATTATTAAAATTATATACAAATTAAATTTGAAATAGAAGCCGTTGTGACGCAGCGGTAATAAAAAGATAAAATGCCGTTCGCTAATCAACACACAATGTCTCTAAAATTAGTCGAAAATTGTTGAACGTCAAACAATCACGGGAAAAAGCGTGAAGCTTAATTTATTGAAATTTTATTTTTCAAAAGTTCGTATAGTCTTTGATTATTACAATGTCTTGTCCTATATGTAAGTGTATAAGCTAACTTTAAAGGTACACTAAGCAAGTATAACTAAATTAGCACCAGCGCGTCGTTTTCACGAGACGAGAGTGAATATTACACTCATACCTAGAATAGGAGTGTCGGTACTTCAAAAAATACTTACGCACAGCTCGGCCAACAACCGCGGGAGAGCTAATTAGAATTTCAAGTTGTTTTGATCATATCTAAAGGAAATGCGGCAATCTTTTGTTGGATTAATAATTTATAATAGCTCAATTTGTGTATATTTATTTCAGTATTAGAGAAATGACCTAAAAGGTACTTGTGGAGGTATTACGTTGATATGTTTACTCTTTATAAATGATGTGAACGTAAGCCTTGCTTCGAATCCCCTGATCCATTTCATCCAATCCATCCATCCATCCAATAGTACTGTTTCTTCTTTTTTCTCTTCTATTCGCTTCCATATACATGAACATATCGTACGCATGTGAATTTATTTGTGGTCAAACATCGTGTTGACAAGAAAATAAATTTGTTTATGGCAAACAAATTTCTTTTCTTACAAAGTTCCAATTCAAAATTTTCCAAACTATCAGCGTCATGCACTCTTCTGACACGATACTGACCTATCACAGCCTTGTAACCACTTGGCGTGGTTGCAACCAATCTATATAAATCACCAAATAATACAAGATGTTCTTTCCTCTTACACTACCTAAAATACCTCTGAAAATCTCTCAAAACCCCCAAGCTCCTCGATGGAGCTGACCATACCGACGCATACGCCACGTCCTTCACTGCTCGGTGGTCCCAAATACTGACTTCATCGCCGTTTCTCACACCAGCCGGTATGCAATGTCCCTAGAGCGTCCTCGCCTCGTCTTAGCGCATCAACGTTCTAAGTAGGGAAAGAAGAGATTACTTCTACCTCCAACTCATATATATTGCATTGTGACTTGTGAGTGTTTGACTGAAAAATTAATTTGCGCCAGGAGTTATTATTTGACGATAATGTAAAAAATATTTCATTATACAATTCTCAGTAAAGGAAACTACCTCCAACATTTATTAATTAATAACCATTCAGATTTATTCCATCATGATGTCATTATTTTAAATCAACTTTGCAATAAGTAAACGGGAAATGTTAAAAATAACGGTGACTTATCGCAATCACTTATTATTGGAACTTGCAATATGTACCGTTGAAAATGTCCTTAATTGATTATGACAATACAATTTCATAACAATACGTTCAATCCCTTAAAAGCTTAACGTAATCGCAACGCTTCATGCAAATTGAAGCGATTTTATTCCAATTTCAGTAATGCGTATCGGATTCACATTGTATTGCTTATTACGTCAAAAGAAAATTTCACAATATAGTCTGTTTATAAGTAAAAACTTTAAATTATATATTTATAAATTATCAATGAGGACCGTCGCGGCGCAGAGGCGTTCGATTCCCACTCGAGGAAGATGGATTTTTCTATTTCCATTTTCACCGCTCTGGTAACAAGGCAAAGCGCGGCGATGAGTTCCGCCACTCAACACGCAATGCCTCGAAAAAGGCGTAAAGCGGGGATGGAAAAAAAGCAGGGACTAAGCAACGGAATGTCTTAACACTAGGTTTGTATGGCTTCTGCAGTTCCCTCTGTCTACCCTGCCATGTGCGGGACAAAGCGTGAAGCTATAAAAAAAAGTCAATTTCTAAGTTTATTACTGGCTCCAGATCCTTAATTCCAGATTGTACGTTTAGTTAAACTACATTGATTTACAGTTATAGTGTATTTAATAAGACTGAGCTTTTAAATAATAAGATTTAATTCAAGTGGCAGAGCCAAGCTACACTAACACCAGTAGCTCAATAGGTCCAGGCTCGAACCGGGCATTTACCACGCTTTCACAGAATACCGTCGTGAAACAGCAGCATACAAATACTATGAAATACATATCTGAACAGTATTGTAATGATAATTAGATGAAAAAAAAATCAAAGACGGTCGAAACAAAACGTAAAACGGACAATGATTTTGTATCCATTTTCCAAAATATCCACACGTACACCTAACATATAATATAGTGAGATAGCTTCCCAAGTGTTACAAGACATTGAAGAAATCCCATCTTTCCATTTGAAGAGGTCGCATCTATTTCGTGTACAGACCGAAACAAAAAGTGTTTAGACACGTTGTAATTCAATTATGTTCTCTATTAAACATGTCTTTAAGATACAAAATTGTTTAAATGGTTTCCGTTTTACGTTAAAAGGTCACACGTATACATATGAGATGTAAAATGTTATTCAAATGCGTTAAAAGCTCAATATATTTACTAACACTTCGACGCTATTACGTGCTTGGTGTCGGATCGCGGGAAGGCGGAGCATCTTCCACGGTGCCTTGGAATATTTAATGTCTAGGACTTTCCTAAGTGGCTTTTAAACGCTGTACCTTTAAACCTGTTACCTGTATATGTGATAATTTGAATATTTTTAAGTGGGGACGGAGAAAGCAGTTGCTAAGCAACGGAGTGTCTTAACACTAGGTTCCCACGGTCCCTGCAGCTCCCTCTGCCTACCCTGCCTTGTGCGGGATAAAGCGTGAAGCTAAAAAAAAAAATATTTTAGAGGTACATTTTTCTATTTCCATTTTATTCGCTCTGGAAACTAAGCAAACCGCAGCGTTGTGTTCCGCCATTCAACACGCAATGATTCGAAAAAAGGTGGAAAGCAGGGTCGATGAAAGCAGGGACTAAATAACGGAGTGTCCTAACACTAGGTTCCTATGGTTCCTGTAATTCCCTCTGCCAACCCTGCTGTGCGGGATAAACGGTGAAGCATGAAGAAATAAATATAAAATACCTTGCAATATTTTAACTGTGTGAAAAGAATTGTCCTATCATTCTGGTTCACTAAACTAAAATCAATCTATACATACATTTAAGAATAGCATACAAGTAAAATCTATATCCAGGAAGACCTTGGATAGTCGCAGCTTAAATTAGTTCTTTGGTATTTGCAAAGCGATCCCGACCCTAAAGTTTGAATAGCAAGTCACTGAGCCGGGCTAAATCATTGTCGCCAACGCTACGCCACTTTGGACGCCTAATTACGAAAGTGTCATGAAGACGCGTCCGCATTCCACTGCTGAGATTTAGTTACGCCGAGATTTACTTCTTGATTTTAATTTTTTATATGGAGATGAGATTTTTAATTTTCTTTCATTTACTTAGGAACGAAATTAGAGGTATATTGTGTAATGGAAGTAACTGCGAAATGAGATTTTAACAGTTTTAATTTTTTTTAAATCGATACGCGCAGTTAGTTACATTGCGTATAATTTAACAGTGGATGTTATCTAAAAATGCTTATGGATTTAGAAATTATATATATTTATAACAGAATAGGCCTAATGTTAAGACACTCCGTTCCCCTCTTCCCACCTTTTCGAGGCATTGTGTCTTGAGTGGCGGAACTCAACGTCGCACTTTGACTAGTGTCCAGAGCCTAAAAAGTGAAAATTAAAAAATGTATCTTCTCCGATTGGCAATCGAACACACAAACTCTGCGCCATGACGGTTCTCAAATTATATATTTATACAAAATCTACCTGTCTAACCATTTCTTCTTATATAACCTCTAACGTCACATGATAATAACACAGAAAACAAACTTAAAAATAAAACCAAAAAACTAAAATTAAAAGGCTTTGCTAACCCCACACTACCTTTTACAACAAAATGGAGTTTTAGTTGCAAATATACGTAATTAAGAATTTGCTGCACACTGAAGAATGGAGTGTACCTTACGAGTATGCGCCACGAACTTTGCTTTTGTCAACTGACTACACAGGATCCTTGCGAATGTAATGGGGAGGCAAATATGCTGAATATAAATAAGCTTAAAAGCTTGAATTTCTATAACAATAAGTAATAATAAGTAAAGATTTTTTTTTTCGAAAACACATTTAGTGATTGTGAGTTACGTCTGAGGTCAAATTTTAGTATAACAATATAAAATATTAAAATATTTTTAAATATTGGTTGCATAATTAAAATAACAGGCAATTAATCAAATAACAAGTAATTAAAAAACAACTAGAAGGTACCTTAGAACTAATCTGAACCGAAACCTAACCTAGAACCTAGAATCTAGTTTGTGAAATTCTATAATTTACTACAAATGTTTTGCTCCAAGTGGTTCGTTGGCTTAGCTGCTGTATTTGTACCTGTTTACTATTAAAAATAAATTAATAAAAATAGTTCACTTTTTCCATAGTTAAATGTAGGAATTGTATTTAGAAATTTGAAGTTAAATTTATTGAACAATTTGAAAAAAAAATATTTTTTATTTTGTTATAATTATTAAAAATAAACATTTTCAATCTTCAGTTAATTTCAGTTCGTAACTTAAATGTTGACGTTCCTAGTATATTTTGTTCTCATAACTCACTGTAAGACCGTGTGTTTCAAACGCTTTAAATGAAAGTTTTGTCTTGAATATTTACTTTACTTAGCAAATAGTTTTGTAGTACACTATTTCAGGTGTAATATACTAGTTTATTTTAATTAAACTAAGATATTTTGCAGTAACTTCTTTTCAGGATTAATGATATGATTGTTAATCGTTGTTCAATGAATGAGATATGCATTTATTAACTAGTAGGTAGATGCACAAAACTGCTTAATAATTTTTGCTACACCACTTTTTTATTTCATTTACTTAAGCTGAATATTATGTTTCTACATCAGGTCTTTGATTTTTAACCAAAACATTTATTGTGTTCATTCATTTTTGTTATGACAACATTGTAAAATTTTTATTGTTAAGTTTGACATTAGGTGTGTTTTTAAAATTAAAAGCTACCTATGTACACTACACACACACTGTAATATTTTTTAAATCCTTCCAGATCCAAATATGCATGCATGTACGCAGACATACCACTGTGTGTGTATGTCACACAATATAAGTCATACAGGATAATGGGTTTTACATTAATCTCTTCAAACTATTTCTATTCATAAATTTTTTTTTTTATATACTTTATTGCACAAATTAAAAAAAATGTACAAAGGGCGGACTTAACGCTATGACAGCATTTTCTTCTTCTTTATTATTTAAGTTAAAATTATTTATATCATTTCATTTCATTCATTATAATTAAATATTTTTATCATAATATCAAACTTCACTTAGTGTTAAAGTACTTATAATAGCAATAACGTCATTCTAATAAGATACTTAATCTATGCACTTTTGCAAATGTTTGGAGGCGCCTCATTAGCCTGGTAAAGTAATTCGTGTTTTATATTAACAAGTATTATTATAGCCAAGATATTAATAATATCACGAAAAATATAGAAGCAATATCGTTATAAAAATTGAAACTCATTTATCTATATTTGATAGCTTCCTTGTAACGAAAAAATATCGATCAAATGCGAGTTCGAGTCGTGCTCTGAGGGTTCTGTACAATTTCATGATTACAATTTGTGAAAGTTGTTAAAGTTCAGTTACTGAGTGTGTTTATTAATTTCGTAAGAAATAACATATAAATAAATTCATATTCATTTTTCTGTGTCTTTGAATATTTAATTTATCTCAAGAGAAGAATGACGAGGAGAGCCGACCCCAAGTGAAATAGGATAAGGCTAGGCAAAGAGAGAGAGAGAGTGAGGGAGAGAGAGAGAGAGAGCCCAAGAGCGTTGGCCAACCTTTGACAACAATAGAAAAAAGAGCCAGTTGGTTACTTTTATAATTTTTTCAATATTTATAGGCATCCATCATAGAATACAGATTGTTTATTTTTACCTATAAAAATGCAACACACAGGTAGGTAGGAAAAGAGTTCCTGTAGTATTGTAACATCTAATCTTAGTAATATTTTCATTTTTATTGGTTGTAATTATTGTAGATATTGCTTTGATCCTTTTCGGCTCAAGAATGTCCTGAGTAAGTGTTTGTTTCTATTTAAAAAACAACTAAATTCTTATCTGGTATCATCTCATCCAAGCAGGTACGAAATGCAAGTTAATGACTCAGCAATACTTAAGTGTTAAGGTACGAATGCAAAACATGAAAAATGCAAGACATAGTAATACAAAAAAACTGCAAGCTTCTAATGTTTTCTATCTTACATATTTAAAATCAAATAATTACATTTTTACCCGTTTTTTGACAACATTAACGTTACCTAATTCTCTCGTACGGCCATCTCTCCCTTGGATTTACTCAAAATATCGATATCTTGGTTGAGTCGACACAGAAGTTTGATTTTTTGGTATCTGAGGAAAGAACGTAAGCTCGAGAGAAATGCAGACGTACATACAGAGAGACGGATGGACCACAAAGTGATCCTATCAGGATATCGCCTTTTTTTGAGATGCGGAACTCTAAAAAAGGTAATTTTCATATAAGTAGAGTAATGAACAGACCGTAATGGCTACATTATTATTCCTTTAATGGGTGATACTGAGAATCTATGGAGTCTTAAATTGATCTATAAAATGAAAGGAAAAGGTAATTTTAAATTTGTGGCTTCTTAAATACGTTTAAATATATGAGGTTTTAATTTGTTGTCGTATTACTTAATTTTTATATTCCTTTGTTTGTTGTACTTTATGTATGTATTGTATTAATATTACAACTTTATATTGCCAGAGAAACTACTGTATTTAAGAAATTATACAAGTATTCCTGAAAAAATTTATGTCACTGCTAAAAATTGATATTTTTTATGTTAGATGCCAGGTGGCCTGTGATGTTGATTACCGTCTATTTATAACTAAAAATATAGCTATTAATAAAAACAAAATAATATATATATATATATATATATATATATATATATATATATATATATATATATATATATATATATATATATATATATATATATATATATATACAAACATACATATATATATATATATATATATATATATATATATATATATATATATATATATATATATATATATATATATATATATATATATATATATATATATATATATATATATATGGGTCAATCAACTTTTATTTGTCCTGTAAGTACTATGTTTTGTCCCTGACCAATTGTCGCAATTTTAAAGAAAATTAAGTGCTTTTTTGTCATATGTCGCATTTATCTTATTGTTAAGCAAACATACGAGTAAATTATTTTAAATAAATCACTATTAAACTGGAATTTTAATGGTTGTCCAAATGACAAAACATCTGGATGTAGTGTTTTTTATTTGTCCCCCAGTAGCTAATTACAATGAAACATTATTTTATACAAAAAAATACTATATGGCAATTAATTACGCTTGTACATAACTATTCATTACAATGTTCACTAAGATGCTAGCATATAGATTTTTGCTTGTTTCATAATTTTACCGAATTTTTTGCATGTTCGTATAGGTCCCTATTATATTTTATTATTCCTACTTCCGCGGGACAACGGTAAAAAAGTTCCGAAACCAAAACATAGATTTAGTGATCAGTGCCTTGACAATAAGTCAGTCGATTTGGTGACAACACTCATCCAACCGCTATTTTGATTTCATCATTGCCGCACTGTTAGTCGGCCGCGCGCGTTTTGAAAAAGTTGGTGGCTTTTTTGTGTGTCTACCGGACAACCAGCACAAAAACGTAAGTATTTGATATATCGTAGTAAATAAAAATGAAATATAATTTATTTTATCTATATTTTTCACTGCGCGTAAGACTTAATTCAAAATATCATTATTTATTATCAGGAAGCGCAAAGACTGATAAATGTCACTCGGACAACCAGTCACTTGGACAACCAAAATCGTTGTCCGTGGGACATTTTGATTGCCCAGGACAATTAATGATAGAATCAGCTTTCAATAATTAGTCACTGAAGAGCCTCTTACAAAGACTAGAGCATTTATTATTGCTTAATATAAATTAGATTGATATTGTGACCAATTTCAACATTTTACTTCTTGACGTGTGGAACACCGAGTCGGTGAATGATCCGATAATCTCTGGTATATAAATTTTCAAATATGCATGTAACAATTAAAACTGAAACGAACAGGGAGTTTAAATATCACGTATGAATTATTATTTAACAACTTAAACGAAAAGTTCGTTACATTTAAAGTTTGTCGTTGTCCAGGAGACAATATAATTGGAAATAACTTATCAATTAAAAACCACGTCTTTTATTTATGGAAGACAAATTGATATCCATCCTATATTAAGTGAGAATAAAGTAACGGTTTACAATTTGACTGAATTTCAAATGGTTCAGAAGTCTATTTAGTTAGTTGTCCAAGGGACTATCTTAACTAGAGTCATGTGGATTTTGGAGTCAAATTTACTATTTTATTTAAATAAATCGTTCTGCTCTATGTGAATTCTTAAAATATATATTATTGTCTAAAGAAAAAACTTTAAAATATAAAAAAAATTCAAATTAAATTTATATATATATATATATATATATATATATATATATATATATATATATATATATATATATATATATATATATATATATATATATATATATATATATATATATATATATATATATATATATATATATATATATATATATATAGTTATATATATATATATATATATATATATATATATATATATATATATATATATATATATATATATATATATATATATATATATATATATATATATATATATATATATATATATATATATTTATATATATATATATATATATATATATATATATATATATATATATATATATATATGGGTCAATCAACTTTTATTTGTCCTGTAAGTACTATGTTTTGTCCCTGACCAATTATCGCAATTTTAAAGAAAATTAAGTGCTTTTTTGTCATATGTCGCATTTATCTTATTGTTAAGCAAACATACGAGTAAATTATTTTAAATAAATCACTATTAAACTGGAATTTTAATGGTTGTCCAAGTGACAAAACATCTGGATGTAGTGTTTTTTATTTGTCCCCCAGTAGCTAATTACAATGAAACATTATTTTATACAAAAAAATACTATATGGCAATTAATTACGTTTGTACATAACTATTCATTACAATGTTCACTAAGATGCTAGCATATAGATTTTTGCTTGTTTCATAATTTTACCGAATTTTTTGCATGTTCGTATAGGTCCCTATTATATTTTATTATTCCTACTTCCACGGGACAACGGTAAAAAAGTTCCGAAACCAAAACATAGATTTAGTGATCAGTGCCTTGACAATAAGTCAGTCGATTTGGTGACAACACTCATCCAACCGCTATTTTGATTTCATCATTGCCGCACTGTTAGTCGGCCGCGCGCGTTTTGAAAAAGTTGGTGGCTTTTTTGTGTGTCTACCGGACAACCAGCACAAAAACGTAAGTATTTGATATATCGTAGTAAATAAAAATGAAATATAATTTATTTTATCTATATTTTTCACTGCGCGTAAGACTTAATTCAAAATATCATTATTTATTATCAGGAAGCGCAAAGACTGATAAATGTCACTCGGACAACCAGTCACTTGGACAACCAAAATCGTTGTCCGTGGGACATTTTGATTGCCCAGGACAATTAATGATAGAATCAGCTTTCAATAATTAGTCACTGAAGAGCCTCTTACAAAGACTAGAGCATTTATTATTGCTTAATATAAATTAGATTGATATTGTGACCAATTTCAACATTTTACTTCTTGACGTGTGGAACACCGAGTCGGTGAATGATCCGATAATCTCTGGTATATAAATTTTCAAATATGCATGTAACAATTAAAACTGAAACGAACAGGGAGTTTAAATATCACGTATGAATTATTATTTAACAACTTAAACGAAAAGTTCGTTACATTTAAAGTTTGTCGTTGTCCAGGAGACAATATAATTGGAAATAACTTATCAATTAAAAACCACGTCTTTTATTTATGGAAGACAAATTGATATCCATCCTATATTAAGTGAGAATAAAGTAACGGTTTACAATTTGACTGAATTTCAAATGGTTCAGAAGTCTATTTAGTTAGTTGTCCAAGGGACTATCTTAACTAGAGTCATGTGGATTTTGGAGTCAAATTTACTATTTTATTTAAATAAATCGTTCTGCTCTATGTGAATTCTTAAAATATATATTATTGTCTAAAGAAAAAACTTTAAAATATAAAAAAAATTCAAATTAAATTTATATATATATATATATATATATATATATATATATATATATATATATATATATATATATATATATATATATATATATATATATATATATATATATATATATATATATATATATATATATATATATATATATATATATATATATATATAGTTATATATATATATATATATATATATATATATATATATATATATATATATATATATATATATATATATATATATATATATATATATATATATATATATATTTATATATATATATATATATATATATATATATATATATATGGGTCAATCAACTTTTATTTGTCCTGTAAGTACTATGTTTTGTCCCTGACCAATTATCGCAATTTTAAAGAAAATTAAGTGCTTTTTTGTCATATGTCGCATTTATCTTATTGTTAAGCAAACATACGAGTAAATTATTTTAAATAAATCACTATTAAACTGGAATTTTAATGGTTGTCCAAGTGACAAAACATCTGGATGTAGTGTTTTTTATTTGTCCCCCAGTAGCTAATTACAATGAAACATTATTTTATACAAAAAAATACTATATGGCAATTAATTACGTTTGTACATAACTATTCATTACAATGTTCACTAAGATGCTAGCATATAGATTTTTGCTTGTTTCATAATTTTACCGAATTTTTTGCATGTTCGTATAGGTCCCTATTATATTTTATTATTCCTACTTCCACGGGACAACGGTAAAAAAGTTCCGAAACCAAAACATAGATTTAGTGATCAGTGCCTTGACAATAAGTCAGTCGATTTGGTGACAACACTCATCCAACCGCTATTTTGATTTCATCATTGCCGCACTGTTAGTCGGCCGCGCGCGTTTTGAAAAAGTTGGTGGCTTTTTTGTGTGTCTACCGGACAACCAGCACAAAAACGTAAGTATTTGATATATCGTAGTAAATAAAAATGAAATATAATTTATTTTATCTATATTTTTCACTGCGCGTAAGACTTAATTCAAAATATCATTATTTATTATCAGGAAGCGCAAAGACTGATAAATGTCACTCGGACAACCAGTCACTTGGACAACCAAAATCGTTGTCCGTGGGACATTTTGATTGCCCAGGACAATTAATGATAGAATCAGCTTTCAATAATTAGTCACTGAAGAGCCTCTTACAAAGACTAGAGCATTTATTATTGCTTAATATAAATTAGATTGATATTGTGACCAATTTCAACATTTTACTTCTTGACGTGTGGAACACCGAGTCGGTGAATGATCCGATAATCTCTGGTATATAAATTTTCAAATATGCATGTAACAATTAAAACTGAAACGAACAGGGAGTTTAAATATCACGTATGAATTATTATTTAACAACTTAAACGAAAAGTTCGTTACATTTAAAGTTTGTCGTTGTCCAGGAGACAATATAATTGGAAATAACTTATCAATTAAAAACCACGTCTTTTATTTATGGAAGACAAATTGATATCCATCCTATATTAAGTGAGAATAAAGTAACGGTTTACAATTTGACTGAATTTCAAATGGTTCAGAAGTCTATTTAGTTAGTTGTCCAAGGGACTATCTTAACTAGAGTCATGTGGATTTTGGAGTCAAATTTACTATTTTATTTAAATAAATCGTTCTGCTCTATGTGAATTCTTAAAATATATATTATTGTCTAAAGAAAAAACTTTAAAATATAAAAAAAATTCAAATTAAATTTATATATATATATATATATATATATATATATATATATATATATATATATATATATATATATATATATATATATATATATATATATATATATATATATAGTTATATATATATATATATATATATATATATATATATATATATATATATATATATATATATATATATATATATATATATATATATATATATATATATATATATATATATATATATATATATATATATATATATATGGGTCAATCAACTTTTATTTGTCCTGTAAGTACTATGTTTTGTCCCTGACCAATTATCGCAATTTTAAAGAAAATTAAGTGCTTTTTTGTCATATGTCGCATTTATCTTATTGTTAAGCAAACATACGAGTAAATTATTTTAAATAAATCACTATTAAACTGGAATTTTAATGGTTGTCCAAGTGACAAAACATCTGGATGTAGTGTTTTTTATTTGTCCCCCAGTAGCTAATTACAATGAAACATTATTTTATACAAAAAAATACTATATGGCAATTAATTACGTTTGTACATAACTATTCATTACAATGTTCACTAAGATGCTAGCATATAGATTTTTGCTTGTTTCATAATTTTACCGAATTTTTTGCATGTTCGTATAGGTCCCTATTATATTTTATTATTCCTACTTCCACGGGACAACGGTAAAAAAGTTCCGAAACCAAAACATAGATTTAGTGATCAGTGCCTTGACAATAAGTCAGTCGATTTGGTGACAACACTCATCCAACCGCTATTTTGATTTCATCATTGCCGCACTGTTAGTCGGCCGCGCGCGTTTTGAAAAAGTTGGTGGCTTTTTTGTGTGTCTACCGGACAACCAGCACAAAAACGTAAGTATTTGATATATCGTAGTAAATAAAAATGAAATATAATTTATTTTATCTATATTTTTCACTGCGCGTAAGACTTAATTCAAAATATCATTATTTATTATCAGGAAGCGCAAAGACTGATAAATGTCACTCGGACAACCAGTCACTTGGACAACCAAAATCGTTGTCCGTGGGACATTTTGATTGCCCAGGACAATTAATGATAGAATCAGCTTTCAATAATTAGTCACTGAAGAGCCTCTTACAAAGACTAGAGCATTTATTATTGCTTAATATAAATTAGATTGATATTGTGACCAATTTCAACATTTTACTTCTTGACGTGTGGAACACCGAGTCGGTGAATGATCCGATAATCTCTGGTATATAAATTTTCAAATATGCATGTAACAATTAAAACTGAAACGAACAGGGAGTTTAAATATCACGTATGAATTATTATTTAACAACTTAAACGAAAAGTTCGTTACATTTAAAGTTTGTCGTTGTCCAGGAGACAATATAATTGGAAATAACTTATCAATTAAAAACCACGTCTTTTATTTATGGAAGACAAATTGATATCCATCCTATATTAAGTGAGAATAAAGTAACGGTTTACAATTTGACTGAATTTCAAATGGTTCAGAAGTCTATTTAGTTAGTTGTCCAAGGGACTATCTTAACTAGAGTCATGTGGATTTTGGAGTCAAATTTACTATTTTATTTAAATAAATCGTTCTGCTCTATGTGAATTCTTAAAATATATATTATTGTCTAAAGAAAAAACTTTAAAATATAAAAAAAATTCAAATTAAATTTAAAAACTTAAATTTGTCATTGATGTACACTTAAAAGTTGATTGACCCATATATATATATATATATATATATATATATATATATATATATATATATATATATATATATATATATATATATATATATATATATATATATATATATATATATATATATATATATATATATATATATATATATATATATATATATATATATATATATATATATATATATATATATATATATATATATATATATATATATATATATATATATATATATATATATATATATATATATATATATATATATATATATATATATATATATATATATATATATATATATATATATATATATATATATATATATGGGTCATATATGGGTATAGTCTCTACATGGAATTTCATTAGCATGTTTTTACGTTCATCTTTGAGTATTTTCTTACAGCTTCCATACATCCCTCAAGAATCGAAAAATGCCAAAGCTTTCCTTTTATATAGTGTAGTTTAGGTTGTGTTTTGACAGTTAGCCACTAAGTTACAGAAGTTTTACTTTTTCTATATAATTTGCAAAATAAAGCAAGAGCGAAATTACTAAATAGCACATAATTTACTAATAGTCAGGTATAATGACTGTTTACTGCGTTAAGCACTCGATAATGATGCTTTTTTGTGTTGGAAAATTGGATAAATAGATCCGTAATGCCTCGTCTAAGCAAGGATAACTGAAAGGCAATTAAATTCTGCACCATCGAATAGTATTTGCGGCGAAATCAATTAAGGGACCCTTGGGGATTCCTTTACAATTTCTGATGAAAACATCCAAAGTTGTGAACCTCTTGGGTCAAAATACATTAGTACAACTGCAACTGTAATAGTGTGATAATTATTATTAGTTAACCTTAAATAAAATTGTTTTTAGTTTGTTTTCAGTTTATTGCTAACGCGATTTTTTTATTTAAACAATGCACTATAAAGTTATTCCTATAGAATTAATTTATTGAAACTATTAACAGATTAGAAATAACACCACAGCAAAGAACGTCGGATTTTTTAATGTTTAGGCTAGGCTCTAATTTAGATTCAGCTTTGTAGATATTTTTATGCCAGACAAGACAAGCGATCGTCCGGGTCACCTGATGGTAAGTGAAGACCGCTGCCCACGACCCTGGTATGTGACAAATATATGTTTTGATTTTGAAAACTGTCTGTTTCAATTGGTTAAATAAAGTTCAAAATGCAATGAGTTCTGCTGCAGCACTAAGCGATAATTTAAAATGGATGATTCTTATTTTCCCCACGAGTGGTTCAACTGATGACCACTCATAGTCATAAATGATTGCACAAAATACACAATTATGTAAAATATAAAAGATATTTAAATATGAGTAGAATATTAATTTAATATAAAAATCACTGAGTTGCCGCATCTGAACTTAATTTCGTACTACTGTAGCCAAGAAACTAGTAACATTTTAACTACAAGCAGTAGTTGCAAGTTATCGCGAACACCACTTTGACAAGTTTCAGTTTAGTCGGCTCCATTAGGCAAGTAATTCATTTAGTAAACCAACGCTAATACTAAAATTGGATGTATGCTCGCGTAATATTATTTCCGTTCTTCCTTACTCTTGAAACGGATGATTTTCTTAGATTTGTATGTGGTAACGTATTCTTAAAATGGACTTATCTGCTGAACACACACACACACACACAACTTCATATACATATATATATATATATATATATATATATATATATATATATATATATATATATATATATATATATATATATATATATATATATATATATATATATATATATATATATATATATATATATATATATATATATATATATATACTATTGATATAATGTAAAGTTTGTTTTTAGTTTATGCTTTACATACACATATATATACATTTTGCAGTGTAGGTAAACAAAAATTAGTTTTACGATTCTCCGCTCTCCGCTTTTTGGGCTGAATTCGGGACACTACTTATTGACAAAAACACTATATGTCTCACATGAGAGTATCGCAAATAAGAATAGAATTAACAACTAACTCACTTACAGTCTTGAAGAAAAGCAAAATGCTATCGCATGTCGATGACCTAAAGGGCTTGAAGAGAGATTATGTGTGTGTAAGAAATCAATGTTAGCAAGTAAGTCTAGCGTGTAGAGGTGGATTATAAACAATTAAATAGAAATCTATGATCCTTGTTAGTCAAAAAATGCAGTATGAATTATAAGTATTAGATACCAGTTTCGTGATATCATTGTAATGTTAAAGCAAAAAAAGATTGAAAATTTTAAATCAAATATAAAAATGAAGTCAAAACGACTTTTAAGTTAAAAAAAACTTATAATAAAGCTTTTTGCTTTTCTACTATTGTATAGACTGAATAAGATCACTTTATATTAAAAGTCTATATAGATTTAAAACGAAATAATTCAAGTTTAGTAGCTCGGTTAGGCAAAGTGTAACGATAACTTTTTTAAACTAAAGAGCTGACTAATTAACATACAAATATACACGCAAAATATTTAACAAAATTAGTACATTTATAAAATACACAAAATTGTAATAAATTAAATCAGGCGATCACCAGATGTACACGGTCGTCCATTTTCGCTGTCCCTTTTGATTGGGATTAATCAAAAATAATCCCTTTACCATTTCCAATATCTTAAACTTTACTTTTGTCATTATCTGATTACATCGAAAGCTCGTATTAGTAAATTAACATGTTTAGGTAAATAATTTGCCTGTGACACAGTTTATTTGATATTCTTTATAGGAGTAAGGGGTTTGGTTCCCGGTAGAGGTAAATAATTGTGGTGAAATATGAAATAAAATACGTTTGTAGCATAGTGATTGTGTGCCAGAGAGAGATAGAGAGATAAAGATATATAGGTAGTAGAGATTATGGATTTACCTCTGTATTAGTAATTAAACATAAAATTAAATTATAATGTGATTATTTTATAATATTATATCAGTACCGTCGTGGCGCAGAGGCGTAAGCGTCTGCATGTAAACGCGACGGTTTGAGGGTTCGACTCCCACTCAGAGAAAATGGATTTTTTTATTTCCATTTTCTTCGCTCTGGAAACAAGGCAAAACGTGGCGTTGAGTTTCGTCATTCAACACGGAATACCTCTAAATAGGCGGAAAGCGGGGACGAAGAAAGCAGCGACTAAAGTAACGGAGTGTCTGTGTAATTATTTCAATGTGGAAAAACATATGTATATTTAAATGGCAGATAAGTTTGTTATGAATATAGTTATTATAAAATAATTTTAATTTACTTATGTACGACGCCATTTTCCTTATAGCTAAAGTGTAATTATATATATAAACTTATATGCTCTAATAAAATCCAGTATTTCGGTTACAATAAGAAATGCTTAGTACTCGTTTGATTTTTTAATAAACTAAATGTCTTAACACTAGGTTCATGTGGTTTCTGCGGTTCCCTCTGCATACCCTGCAATATGCGGGATAAAGCGTGAAGCTAAAAAAAATGCTCATATAGCCAGTAGCAGTGAGTGCGAGACTTAGCATTAAAACACTGTTCCGCGCTTTCCCCTAATTTTCGGGATATTACGTGTATAGTTCCTAAAATTCACAACTGCGCTTTGTCTTTCTTAACGCAACCAAAAAAAGGGAAATCATAGTATTCATTAACTTTTATTCATTCATTAACCTTGACTGGGACTCGAACTCACAACTTCATCATAGTTACATTCAGATCTCTTTCGCTGCGCCACGACGGACTCCTATATTTTACAACATTTAATCGGCGGACACCTCAACCTTATTTAGAGACAAAAATAATTTTGGGTTGAGATTAAAGAAACCATCGGAGCTCTATAAACATCTGAGAGTCGCCAAAACACATATTCCGGGAAAATTTCGGGATGAGATTGTTACCTCACTTCCAAGAGACAGAAGTGTCCCAGAGCTCGAGTCAAGGCTTAAATTCCATAAGCAAATTATGATAGGAGCACAATTTAGTAAAGTAGGGTTAGGATCAAAGAGGAAAGTCCAAGACACAGACATAATAAAATCTTTTATTCGGCAAGACGAGAACGATAAGTATAAGGTGCACGCAATGGGCTTAGAAATGCAAAATGAGTGGCTAACTATAGGAGAATTCTGTATCCCTTTAGCTTTAAAATGGCGCACCCTATTTCACGACTGTTCTCCAGCACTATTAAAATTCTACCTAAATGCGTTTCAAATGACTCTTCCAGATCAAAGTAATTTAGTAAGATGGGGTAAAGCTACCGATAAATCTTGCTACATCTGTAAAGAGGCAGTGGGGACAGCTAAACATATGCTGGTGGGGTGTAGGGTACTCTTGGATAGTGGCCAATACTCCCGGCGCCATGATAAAGTACTAGAAATCATACGTGATGCCGTTAGTCTTTCAGTAGCAAGAGCACAGAGAAACATAACAACCAGCAAACGCTCAATAGAGTTTGTGAAAGAAGGTATTTATAAAAAACCTACACAAAAGCCTTTCTCCATATTAGATCCAGCTCCTGATTGGACACTTATGATGGACACGTATGAGAAACAGTATAGAATCCCTGAGGATATTTGTGTTTCGTCAGCCAGACCGGACATTTTTCTTTACTCTCGAAACCTAAAACGCGTAGTACTGGTAGAACTTACAGTTCCGTAGGAAACAAATATCCCGAAGAGTCACCACCTTAAACTCAATAAGTATTTCGATCTTGCAAACAAACTGACCAGGAATAGGTTTAGAGCGAGCTTATATGCGGTTGAAGTAGGAGCGAGAGGTATAACAGCGAAATCTCTCTACAGTTTATTAAAAGATCTCGGCCTGTCTAGAACTATCACAAATTCATTTCTAGAACGTACTTCGAAGGCGGCTTTGGTAGAATCATTCAAAATTTGGTTAGGTAGTGGGAGGAGCTCGGACAGTATACTTGGGTCGCAAGTCCCAAGCGCTGCTCGGAGCTCCTCTTCCTACAACACGATGGGCCCGGCACCCGCACGGTGAATCCATGGAAAGCTAAGTTGTTTCTTCTCATTTGGTATGTAGAACTTTGTAATAAAGCTTTTGTGTGCACATAATATATGACATTTTATTGTGTTGATTTGTTTTAAAAATTTAATTTCAAATAAATAAAAACTATTATTTACTATAAATCTTTTATAATATAGTTGGAGTAGCTCGGACAGTGAAAGTGAGCGTTAATGCATTTTAAAGAGGCCCCTTTAAACCTACACTTGGGTCGCAAGTCCCAAGCGCTGATCGGAGCTCCCCTTCCTACAACGCGATGAATCCATGGAATGCTAAGCAGTTTCTTCTCTTGTAAATTTAATGGAAAAATTTACCTTTTTTCTGTGATTAATAAGTGAACAACCTTAATAATTTTCATAACCAAAATTCAACCGGAATATATGTCATATATTGATATCTCACCAAATACAATACGAGTAAATACAAGAGAGACTAAGAAGAAGGAAATATTTCGTGATGCGAACTAACGTATTGTAAAGTAAATATCCATATATTATGAAATACTCAAAATCATAAGATTTCTATTGATAAGAGTATTCTAACCGTTAGGTTAGTAAGTTAGCCGTTGGTAAATTTTTCATCAAAAGCTTTTTTCATTTTATTATTTACCGCTATTATTTTCTGCGTTTTGCGGCGAAAATTATATAATCTGTATTACGGAGAGTATTAACACTAGGTTCTTACGTTTTCTTTGGTCCCTCTGCAATAAGCAGGTTTCACGCTTAACCCCGCACATGGCAGGGTAGGCAGAGGGAACTGCAGGGACCGTGGGAACCTAGTGTTAAGACACTCCGTCGCTTAGTGCCTGCTTCCTCCGTCCCCTCTTTCCGCCGTTTTTGAGGCATTGCATGTTGAGTGGCGGAACTCAACGCCGCGCTTTGCCTACTTTACCAGAGCGAAGAAAATGGAAATAGAAAAATCCATCTTTCCCGTCTGGGGATCAACCCAGAACCCGTCGAGTTTCAAGCAGACGTTGCGCCTCTGCGCCACGACGGTCCTCGCAATTCTTGTACTGTCTATAAACATAATAAAAGAATGCTAGCTAGTTAGTTAAATTATTTGTATATAAAATATTTGCCATAAAAAATATTACAAAGAGGATAACAAAAAAGATTAAACAAAAACTTAAAAAATCCCATTACATTATTATAATTTCAACTTAAAAATTGCACATAACACGTATAGTGACGTGTATGTCGGCAATGGTGGTATTTACGTAGTTAGCCTTCAAGAACGAGTTTGATCCTACACAAACGTGCACGCGTTTTAGATAACTTTAATTAATAATTTAATAATAAATGAATATATGAAATATATATTTATTTAATTATGTGGGTGACAGTCGTTTTCGCAAGTTTATTTGTGGGTATGTACGAGTGTTATTAATTATAATAAATGTTAGAATACATAAAAGAATAGGTTCATCTTTTGTATATATATTGTATATAAACACACAACGTAGACAATATATTAATATTTTGTGTGTGTGCATGTGTGGGTGGGTGTGTGTGTGTGTGTGAGTATTTTATAAAACATTTTTTTGGCATTATATCTTTTGGTATAAAAACGGAAAGCAGAGACAAGCAGTGGAGTGTCTTATCACTACGATTTCTATTGTTCCTGCAGTTCCCTTTGCCTGCCCTACCATGTGCGGGATAAAGTGTGAAACTAAAAAAGACTAATATACATACATATACATTCATGTTATACAGATATATATGAAAATTGTTATTTTAGCGGCATCTGGACAAACATTTTCAACGGATGAACTAGAGCAATTCATATTGGATGCACTACGGGTAAGCTACATACACACTATATTTATTCAGTACGCTATAGTTTTGGTTCAGCAATCTTCTATAAAAACTAATCTTTTATTTAATAGATGCTTTTAAGAAATTATTATAGATATTGAGACCTTTTAAAATGAAGTTGAAATATATTTTAAGTGATAAATAATTTGATATTTGTATTTTAAGAAAAATGAAACAATAAATTTCGATTTTGAAAATTACAAAGGAGATCCTTGTGCACCATATGTATCAACTAAGCCAAACTTTACAACATTGGGACGCAGAACAAGTGAAGCAAGTAAGAAAAACATATTTTTAGTCAATTTTCTATGTCTATTGTAATTAGTATATAGATAATAATAATTGGGATGTTAAAAGCTCTAAAATTATAGTATTTGATTACAATAAAGCTTTTTTGCAAGTAAAGGATAATAGGTTTGAACTTTAACATGCGTTATGTTACTACGAAATTATTTTTATGATTTTTAAAGTTATAACTTTAAAAATCATAAAAATAATTTCGTAGTAACATAACGCATGTTACTACGAAAGTGTGTGTGTGGATTATAATCCACACTTAAGATAAAAAAATACTTAAGGAAAACATATAAAATTTGAACGCAGTGGGATTTGAAACTGTGCCTCTTGCAAGCTGTTCAAGCGCCCTCTGACCGCTTAGCCATGTGTTCAATTTTAAATTTTTGTGTTTCCCTTTAGTACTATGAAGTTTCTAAACAAACAAATAAGAAAAATATTTAAAAAATAGCTTTTACTATAATATTCTGTTAAATAATAAAATAAAATTAAAATACATAATTTAGAATGCTTGGAGTACATCTGGGAAATGGAAAATAGAGAAAACGAGACTCAAACTATGGAAATATGTAAGTGTTGAAAAAAATTATATACCATTAAATTTGAGCTTTTGTAAACTTTTAAATAATTAAGTAAGAAATAACCAAAGAGCTTTTAATAATCATGTCTTTTAAAATTAATATTATCTACATTACATGTGATACGAATCACATATGACTATTATGTTTCAGGCCGGCTTTTCCTTATAAGTCAAATTCAAAAAGGGATCATTCCGGAATTTTTGTTCGTAATCAATTCACCAGTTATATTTGGTGGACGGGCAGCGGCTGCGGCGGAATTTCCACATATGGTAAGATAGCTAACTATGAAAGATCAGCTAAGTCTACAAGATATTCTTATTTTTCATACTATTTACAGATCTTAAGCGTAAAGCATCGCGTGTTGAGTGGCGGAACTCAACGCCGCGCTTGGCCTATTGATAAAGCGAAAAAAAATAGAATAAAAAAAAACATTTTCTCATAGTGGGAGTTGAACCCAAAAACCGTCGCGCTTACAAGGCTCTGCACCACGACGATCTTCTTATATTAATATCACATTATATTTATAAATATATGCACATTATTTTGAAAATTTGTTCACTACAACTTGCAAGTTTTTATTCTAGGGAGCTATCGGATGGAAGGCAAAAAATGAGACAAAAAAATGGATATTCAAATGCGGAGGAACTTTAATTAGTAGGAATTTCCTATTGACTGCCGCACATTGTTCTAAAGTATCACTGAGAAAAGCCTTGGATGTCGTCCGAATGCAGCCTGAAGTTGTACGTCTTGGAGTTGAAAACATCGCAGATGACCAGGTTATATTAATAAATATTTTGAATCAAGTAATTGTAATTAAAATAAAAAATTATATCAATGCAAACGTTAAATAAAATTATAAATTGTGGAGTAAGTTCAATATCTACTAGCTTAGTAATATTGTATGTATAGCAAAAAAGCAACAAAGAAAAAAATAATTTAATAATTTTCCTAAAATAGAGTACTTTAATTAATTTTAATTTTTATCCTTTTTACAGTTCAATATTCACGGTGATGCTGTAGATGTAATGATTAAGATGTTTATTTTACACCCGCTATACGATCCACCTAAAAAATATAACGACATTGCTCTCATAGAATTAGAGAAAAGTGTTGAGTTCAAGACTAATATTCACCCAGCGTGTCTTTGGACGGATCCAGTGCATCATCAACTTGGTAAAAAAGCAACACTTACTGGTTGGGGATACACTGAAAAAGGTATAATTTGTAATTTTTTTAATAATTTAAAGTATAATGAGGTACTGAAAGTATCACAATCAGGCAGCGTTTGATGTAAACACAGTGGTTTTATGGTTCTTCGTATTATATATAGAAATAAGTTTTATTTTTGTTTTAATTTTCTGCGTTAATTGTGGCGAAGAGGCGCAGCAGGCAAATACCTGTAAATACGACTGTTTCGATTGGCACTCGGGGAAGATAGATTTCAATTTCTACGCTTGGTACCTAGACAAAAAAACGCTAATATTCAATATCTAGAATAGGCAGAAAATGGGGGACAGTTTTTACGGTTCCCTTTGTCTATCCAGGTATGAGCAGGATAAAGCGTGAAGCTGTGTGTGTGAAATTGTCTACCTTTAAAAACATGGTATTTTGGATGGCTATACGAACTAAATTATATTAATATTAAAAAAATTGTGGCACAGTTGTGTCTGATACAAGACCGAAGGCTGTGGCTTTAGCTTATGGGTAATAAATTATTTAATTTGTTTATTCTGAAAACAAGATAAAACGTGGCTTGATTTACACTATTCAACACACAATGTTTTAGAATTGGGCAAAAAACATCGAGAACGGCGTGTCTTTATACTGTGGTTCCTTTATCTAGATTGAAATTGAAAAAATAGCAGGGACTAAGCAACGGAGTGTCTTAACACTAGGTTCATATATTTCCTGCAGTTCCCTCCGCCTACGCTGCATATGCGGGACATAGCGTAAAGCTAAAAATCGAAAAAAAAATAAAATAAAAACTTTAAAACTATTCTATTTTTCATAAGCAATATACATTTTTCATATATACAGGATATCCAGAAGACAACTTGCAGGCAGCTGTTGTAGACTTCATGAAAAATGACCAATGCGATCAGATGCTGTTTAACTATCGCAATAGGAATTGGAAAGGATTCATTTCAAATCAGATGTGCGCCGGAGTTTTAGAGGGGGGCGTCGATACTTGTCAGGTACTTTCAAGTATTTTCGATATATCATAATTATGTTTATTTATTAATTAGAGTACTGAATAATGGGACAGGATCCGAGCGTAAATAGTTTAGGTTCGATACTAATTCGGGCAATACATAAATAGATTTAGCGTTACGTAAGCAGAGTAGTCAGAGGAAACAGAGCACCAGATTCTGCGGACCCTGATACCTCTTTTGTCACATCCACTGTTATTGAACTCGTCATACATGTTTTCTCGGGATGCTTGAGAAAACCACTCAAGCGTCTTTTACCACTAACGCCACATGCCATACCACTGCTTAATTTTTTTATGTTAGAGGGAGGCAAACGAGCAAGTGGGTCATTTGATGTTAAGTGATCACCTCCATGAAGCCCAAGGTTTCAGGGGTGCATCGCCTGCCTATTAAAAAGGTGTACGCTTGCTTCTTGAAGGTCTCAATGTCTTGTCGGGTGGGAAATACCTCTGCAGGGAGTTCATTTCACAGTGCGGTCGTACATGGAATAAAGTTTCTTTTGTGAGGATGGTATTTTTCCTCTGACGCTCTCACTCACCAAACGCAAAGCAAAGAATAGTTGCTAAAAGCGACTATTCAAACGTCGATAAATTAATTACACTTAATCACGCTGAATCGAAATTACTATTTGTGTTTTTTTTTTTTTTTGCTTTTTATTTCTTATTACATTGCGTCTCTTTGGCGTGGACAATATCTTAAAAAAAATTCTATTTTATAAAACATTTATTATTTTAAGCCTTTATTCTCCTTTGCCAAATTTTTATTCTTACCTATAATTTTTGAGACGTCAGTCGAAACAAAAATCTTTTTCTAATGTTCTCCTTATAATTGAATATTACATTGTACATTTAGACACATAGACAATATCAGTTATATAATATATGGCGCGAATAAACAGGAAATTATTTTATTTATGAACATAACAAGTATTACGCATAACGTTTGAATAACAAATAAAATAGCATCACGATGTACTATGCATATAGCAGGGTATGACGAGTAAATGGTTAAGATACTGTCCCCTAGTCTCCGCCCAATTTTAAGACACTGCACGTTGAGTGGTGAAATTTAAGGACTCTCTTATCTTAAGGGTGAAGAAGTAAAATAATCATTTTTCCTTAAAATGGAATCGAACTATTGAACGTCACGTCAAATAGACGCTTTATCACTGTGCTATGACAGCTTCTATAAAAAAATTACTCAATATATTTTATTATTATATGAATGAAGTAAAAAGGCAAAAGTAAGAAAAGAACCCAAAACTACTGATGCAGAAGTCAAACCAGCGACCGTGATGTTATAAATGTGAATACGAATTTGGGTGTTTTCAGTGAAGCGGCTTTTTCCGCTTCAACACTTTATCCGATCATCATGAAATTCAACATAACGGACAACTTGTCTCATGAAATCACACGTAGGCCTCAGAACGAGAAATAACTTTTATATTTTGATATTTATGTTTGTATATATATATATATATATATATATATATATATATATATATATATATATATATATATATATATATATATATATATATATATATATATATATATATATATATATATATAACAGTAACATTGGTATACGGTTACTACCTAGCGATGTTTTAATTTAAAATTACAATTCTATTTTGAGGACCGTCGTGGCGCATAGGCACAGTTGACCTGTAAACGCGACGATTTGTGGGTTCGATTCCGACTCAGGGAAAAGGGATTTTTCTGTTTTCATTTTCTCGCAATTAGGAAAAGCGTGGCGTTGAGTGCCGCCACTCAACATGCAATGAATGAAAAAGAATGTAGGGAATGGAGTGTCCTAACACTAAGTTGCTATGGTGCCTATAGTTCCCTCTGCCTACCCTGCCATGTGCAGGATAAAGCGTGAAGCTAAAAAATCTACGCTGGACTCTAAAGCTATTTTCTGGATCTCTAAAGTTATTTTCTCTTACAAAAATGATTTCATATTACAGGGTGACTCAGGAGGTCCTCTTCAAGTCAATATTCCTTTAAAAACGGAAGGTAAAATGTATTGGGTACTGGGAGTTACGTCCTTTGGAGTGCAATGTGGACGCAGGAATCAACCCGGCGTATACTCTAGGGTATCTAGTTTCATTGACTGGATAGAAGACAACGTTTGGGCTGCAGAAAATAAAACTGAAAATATTAAGCTTTTTAAGATGAGCACGAAGTGAAGTACGTCGTGTGTTTTTTGATCTCTTAAATTAAATATTTTTGTTAACGTAAAATTAAAGAAAAGTTAGCATGAAAAAAATTATTAAATATGTGTTAACAAACGCTTTATTTTTATAACAACGCTTTATTTTTATAACATAAGATGCTGATTGCTGTGTCTTTTTGGCTATTCGTATGATGAAGTAATAATATTGTCAAAGGAAATTATTTATTCTCTTGTTATTAAAAAATGGTAAATAAATAGTATATACTATTTTTTTCTTTTTGATACGCTAACATGATAGAGGCTTGATATCGCAAGCATAGCCCGTTTCGCCATGGCGTATGTTGTATATATATATATATATATATATATATATATATATATATATATATATATATATATATATATATACATATTTTATATATATATATATATATATATATATATATATATATATATATATATATATATATATATATATATATATATATATATATATATATATATATATATATATATATATATATATATATATATATATATATATATATATATATATATATATATAAATAATTTGTAAAAATATGTCTAAAAGTATTTCTATTTTCACAGTTATCTAATTCTTTATCACAACCAACAGATGTGACAATTCAAAGATTTATCGTCCAGCTCAAGTATATTTTTCATATATTATAATATTTCTGACGTTGCTCTGTAAAATTGAAATATTAACTTCGACTCACAATATGTCCTGCATATCTTGAAAACTTGTGATACCGTATGCTACTTTAAAATTGTTTTTGACTTGGGAATAAAACTCAGGCACTCTGGGTATAGAGAGATTTAAATATTTTCTTACTTATATATGTATGTGGAGTTTTATATGACGTGGTCTTATGAAACTGATATACTTGTTTCTCTATTATTTAAGTTTTAATTATTATGCCTCTAACAGTTTATCGATTCATCGAAAGAGAAAAATATTTATTATATTTTTTTGAATAAAGTTTATTTGTGAAATAAATTGTACAAATGAGATTTTTCTTTATACTGTAGTGATACTTAGTTCTATTTCATATATTGTGTAATATTAGTTGTATTTGATATATTTTCAAAGATAAAAGGTGTGTCTTCTTTCTATATAAATTAAGTAAATCTATACCGTTATTACTTTTGGAAGTAAACAGTGTTTTTCTATATATATATATATATATATATATATTTATATATATATATATATATATATATATATATATATATATATATATATATATATATATATATATATATATATATATATATATATATATATATA
This sequence comes from Dione vanillae, assembly GCA_037178615.1. NCBI lineage: Eukaryota > Metazoa > Arthropoda > Insecta > Lepidoptera > Nymphalidae > Dione > Dione vanillae. The sequence goes on from JAZFAU010000208.1 coordinate 199,597, forward strand.
TATATATATATATATATATATATACGGAAAAAAAAAATAATATATATATATATATATATATATATATATATATATATATATATATATATATATATATATATATATATATATATATATATATATATATATATATATATATATATATATATATATATAAAAAAAAATAAAAATAATGTAATGTTACGTCAGAATACATAAGATTACTAATAAAATGTATATCTTATCTTCTAGTTAGGATTATATAACTATGATTAATAAATTAAAATACCAAAAACTCAAATAATTTCAAACTAAATTTTAATACAATTTTAATAACTTAATATAATTCATTGACTTCATTTATATTTTATCTAAACAATTCACCAAAAATAAATCCTTACTAATCCATTATAAAACCAAAAATTTAATTTTCAAATATTCGAACGAATTTAAAACTTCCAATTCCAATTATTTACTAATTGCCGTGTCGATCAAGCACAAAATAAAACGATTGAAAAAATTGTTTTTCAGCCACTGAAATATTTATAACACTAATAATACTGTCATAGCTGAAAATTGCATGACTCTTTCTACAGTTCGTGTAATACAGTGCACTCGTATATTTCTTACCGACTAAACAAGTAGTTTCCTCACGAACGTGTCGTAAAATGAAAACTACAAACAATAAAACTAGCCTTTGCCTTCGCAAGCGGATATCGTAGAAGACGTAGGCTTAAGTCGACTTCAGTCACACCGTAGTTTTTTTGGACAGATAAATTATTTAGTAGTACTAAGTAATTAAATCTGTATTTAATAAGGAACGTACTGTAAACATTTTTTTTATATTTTATTATTTATGATATAAAATAAAATCATGGTAAAATAAAACTAAGTGTAGTTTAATTTGACTCCATCTTTACCACAAATGGCAGGGTAAGTGTTAGGACACTCCATCCACTCTTAACACCCGATTTTGACATAGCTTAGAAAGTAGCAGTAAACGTTGCAGTATATCTACTGAACGAAGAAGTAAATGATTTATTCCCTCGAGTAGAGATTGAATCCACAAAGATCGTGTATAAAGAAATACACAATGTGCCACTGCACTATGATAGCCATATATACATAAAAATGTTTTTGGTCTTAAAATGTGAATTATATGTTAGTTTAGTCCCTGCTTTCCTCGGTCCCCGCTTTCAGTGTGTCGGAACTCAGCGCCGCGCTTTGCCTAGTTTAAAATGAAAATAGAAAAATCCATCTTCCCCGTGTGGGAATCGAACTCACAAACTGTCGTGTTTACAAGTTGACGTAATATTTGTTTATTTTATTTGAAACATTACATATTAATAATTTTACAATATTAATAATTTGATATTATACAAATACAATATAAGGGCTAAACAGCAACGTGACTATGTAAGGGGAGGCCAGCTTAAGAGTAATCTTCTATTTGAGGGAGCGATTTGTCTAGTAGACGCATAGACTAGATCCACCAAGTCAGCCTGATCCCCGGTCGGTTCAAGACGCACTCGCTTATTGCAATTACTGTACTGCCATGCAGTGGTTAGAGCTTAAAAGTTTTTGAATTGATTAAAGAAAAAACATATTGTAATGTGTTTTATATAATAAAAGAAGAGAATAGCGCAGCTTGGTTCGATTTACTTGGAGTTGTTTAAAGAAATTAGAAATGTCAAAAAAGTCTTGATTTTATAACAATAGTTATATAACATATACATAAGACATATACATACAGCACGCAATGCCTCTAAAAAGGCAAAAAGTGTGTCTGCCTACCCGCTATGTGCGGGATAAAGCGTGAAACATTAAAAAAATACTTTTAAATTTTGATATTTTTCGTACATATAGGTGTCAATTAATTTAATGACAGGTTTTTTAATATATATATAGAAAATATTAAATATTGTAATTGTTATAAAAATTAAAATAATTATTTACTAATTTTATTACGTAATAAAACCTAACATGTAAAATTTCTTCTCTTCTTTACGTTTTGTCGCAAGAGATAAAGCAAACCAAGAGATAGACCAATTGATATTACTCTGTTATTTTATTGTGAAAAATGGACTCTAAACAGAGAAGTTCTGGGCTAGCGCCGACTTATACGACAGTATTACAACACTTCAACTCTATTTAGATGGATGGAAGCTCGGACAGTGAAAGCTAGTATTAATGCGCGTTGCAAAGTCCACTTAGATTTACGCTTGCGTCGCACAAAAGCGGTCTCTATAAATCTGTGGTGCTTTTTCATAGTGTCAATTTTTGTCCTATCCTTTGTATTTTGTGGGTGATACGGTATGAAAGCATTAGTGATAAAAAAGCTTGTCACTATATATAATATAGCATAGATGATCTAATTTTATGATACTTTTTACCCCATTTTCTGTCTAGTTCAGGTAGTACATGTCAAGTGGCGGATCTCAACACTGCGTTTTGTCTTTGTCTTAATTTTTTTTTTTTTTTTTTTTTTTTTTTTTTTTTTTTTTTTTTTTTTTTTTTTTAGCTTCACGCTTTATCCCGCACATGGCAGGGTAGGCAGAGGGAACTGCAGGAACCATACGAACCTAGTGTTAAGACACTCCGTCACTTAGTCCCTGCTTACTCCGTCCCCACTTTCCGCCGTTTGCCGAGGCATTGCGTGTTGAGTGGCGGAACTCAACGCCGCCCTTTGCTTTAAATGCCAGAGCGAAGAAAATGGAAATAGAAAAATCCATCTTCTCCGACTGGGGATCGAACCCAGTAACCGTCGCGTTACAGGCAGACGTTGCGCCTCTGCGCCACGACGGTCTTAATTTAAAAGAGAGAAAATCGAAATCTGGGTTAATAAAAATCGAAATCAGAATCTTCTACCTGACGCTGTGCTGCTGCACTAGAACGGCCTCATTATTAAATTATTAACTTTAAATATTTCCTAGAAAAGATTTGTGTTTATATAATACCATGTTTGTAATAATACATAACCTTTGTATAATACAATGGTCTAAGCAGCTATATATTAATGAGAATAGTGTAAAATGCTTCCAGAAGGCTTCAAAGGTATAAAAAAGGAACTGCACTAAAAATCTAATCTCATTTAAGTACTACACGTACCTGCGGCTTATATTAAATACAGGTAGCAAGCAATGCAAGATGAAAATATGAAAGTACAAGCTTAATATGTAAATTGGACCATCAAAATGCGCTTTCGAGAAAAAAATGCAAATACCGAAGGGAATTTTAATCCTTTTTTACGTCGCCCGTTTCTAGCCTGCTTTTGTCACGTGTGGGAGTACTTTATATTAGCTTTTGTCATCGGAAGCCCATATAAAAGTTAATTAACATTTTGGAGATATTATAAGCGATATAAATTAAAATATATTTTATGATTCTATTACTTAATATTTATGACTTTGTATTGTTTACCATCTTTCAACAAAGTGTTAAGGCACTCCTTTCTCATTTTTTGTTTCGTTTTCGAAATAATAATATAATGAAACTTAACACCGCTCCAATTTTTTTCACGCTTTATCCTGCACATCAGGGTAGGCAGAGGAAATCGCAAGAATTATGGGAATCAAGTGATAAGACACTCCGTTCCCTGCTTTTCTCCTTTTCTAGGCATTACGTGTTGAGTAGGGAACCTCAACGCCGCGCTTTGCCTAGTTAAGAAAATTCAACCTCATAAATGTATTTGTAGATCATAAAACGCCTTTGAATCATCCATCCACTCATAAAATGATTTTTTCGTATCTACTGCCAGACATATCCTATCGACCAGCCTAATTTTCCTATTTTATCCACTCTTGCACTAATTTGCATCCACTCCAGGCTTCTCGTCATTTTTTTACAGGTTTGTCTACCTAGATGGAATGCATTCTGCGCTTCTTTTGCCGGTACGGAGTTGTGCCCAAACAGTATGTTCAAATGGGCAATTTCCACTTTACAAATTGGTTGTAGAGAAGCCAAGTAATCAGCCACCAATATTATTTACAAAATCCTGGAAGATAGTTTTCAATGTTCAACGGTAATGTAAAGACTCAAGACGTCAAGATACCTCAAATTGATAAAGCTACAGGATAGTAACGATGATTGTAGTCTCTAAAAACTTGATAACATATCTAAATCAAACTCCAACCTTTTGGGTAGAAAGTATTTCACATCTAGCTTACCAAATCCGTTAAACAATTCGATATTTTACTTATTTTAATTTACATTAAGAAAAATAATAAAAAAATCCAGATTCTACCGTACTGCTGTTTATAGTAAGCGGCTGTTGGTTGAGGCCAGAAACGAATCCAAAGAAAAACATCGATTGTTGATGTTGTCATTGCGTTTTTTTTAAGTCATTTTATATGGCATATGGCAATGTGTTACGACTGTTAATAAAATAGAAATTTTATTATTTAATCAAAATTTATGTTTAATTAATATAATTTGTTGAAAATTTAAACAAAGGAAGAAATCGGATAGTTCACGATCTTGGATGAATATTCACCATCTAATCGTAACATGTATAAGACAAGAATACTGACCGTTCACCTGGATATTTAGAACGCTACTGCTGTATGGTTTAGTAGCAAATTAATTCGTTGTACCACACAACCGTGGATTAGCCAACCAGAGGCAGTGTTCCTAAATCAACATGGGTATATTCAAAAAGAACTTCTACGTCCACCTTAAAAGCCTGCCACGCACTACGACTCCTTCAACACCTCTAGTACTACAGGAGTAGTAAGTGTGGGTGTAGGTCTCTTAGTAAGGCTTACTCTTTACTTCTTTTACAAATTATCTTAATTAAAAATCATTCGGGGAATATGGATTTTTCTATTTCCATTTTCTTCGCTCTGGTAAACTAGGCAAAGCGTGGCGTTGAGTTCCGCCACTCAACACGCAATGCCTCGAAAACGGCGGAAAGCGGGGATGGAGAAAGTAGGGACTAAGCAACGGAGTGTCTTAACACTAGGTTCCCACGGTCCCTGCAGTTCCCTCTGCCTACCCTGCCATGTGTGGGATAAAAAAAATCATCTATATTTCACCTAAACATTGCCTCTATAATCATGAAACTTTGAAAGTTTAGAAAACAAGAAAAATGTATATTAAAAATGAATTGTTAATTATCGTGAACATCACATTAATCAGATCAATAAGTAATTAAAAAAATAAAATAATAATATTTTTACGAAAAAAATATACACTGCGACACAAATTAATAGTATAATTTATACGGGAGTTTGAAGACTGACATACCTAATGGACCATAGTAAACCAGCTGAATTATGAAAAAACAATGAAATGTTGTCATAACAAAAATTATTGAGTAGAGCTAAGTTGTCATATAAAAAATTAAAGAGCGTCCGTTACAGCGTCCACGTATTTATATAATAGATCTCTGTAGATAGAATAAATACATATGAAAAAAATATGATGCCGAGGCCAGCTTTTGATAGAGTTAAGTTTGATAAAGTAAAGTAAAAAATGAGGTTGCAGTTTGACATCGTACAAGTTCCACTACGTGTAATTTTTTTAAAGCTTTCTAAATATTTCTGTTTCCTTAATGTAGAGTAACACTTTAAATAATAACAAACTAAGTACATGAACTTTTGACAAATTTATTTACAAAGTTCTAAAGCAATTAAAAGTTATTGAGGTAAGAAATTAACAGAAGATTGACTGACGTTTTTGAACTTTTTACATGTAAAAAGTAAAGATAGATTAATGATTACATAATGTTCGAGTAGACTTTACTTTTTCGAAACGAAGTAGTAGGCGATTCGAATTATAACGGCCCACAATACATATGTACTGTATGGTTTTAAATTTAAATCTAGACCTGTCTCTACTAAAATATTTTATTACTTTTTATATCAACTAGCCAACTAGCTATTTATACCAACATAATAAATTCCACATACAATAATAAGTATAATAATCATCTAATTGCAAACGTATGGGTAGAATTCCTCATTATGGGTACTAAAATATTTTATTTTATTTCTCTCATATTGGAAATTAAGAAAGTTCAGTTCCACTACTCAAAATTAGTGGAAAATGAAAAAAAACATCCTATCATTCTGATTTTTGTCACCATAAAAAGATAAATAAAATAATTCAAACAACAAAAAGCCATATACAAAATATATAATTTTAAGAATACACAGCGTCAGGCCATATATCTATAATTATAAAGGTATCGTAAACCACACCGACACGTTCCTCCGTGGACCCCGTTTTTCCATTTCGCTAGCAAATTGCATCGCTACGTGACCACAGTTGAGGCGTGACGTCGGCCCGTGTGTACCCGCCCTTATTGTTCTTCTACTTCGACATTGCTTCACTGTTTCCAAACACTATATACTCATACTATAATTTATCTGAGACAAGATTTACGCCTGCCGTAAATTTTATATGAAAATAAAATGAGATATCTTGTCTTAAACTATTTTTATATTGTAATAACAGAAAATGATATTTAAAATAAATAATTTAAGTGCTTATGTATATATCAATTGCATTGCAAACAGTACATTTGTAATATTAACTATGGAATATCTTAAATTAAATCTTAAATTAATTTAAATACTAGGCAGTGTATGGTAAAAGCCTGTACCCACCAATAGTTGAGGGTTAGTACAGGTGATATGCCATAGAGAAGAAAAAAAAGGAGACTGCACGCTTTATCCTGCATAGGTAGGTATTCTCTAATATAACTTTTGCTTATTCGTAGTTATTCTATAGATTTAAGTACCTAAATGACCTATAAAATTTCTACTATTAGTAAATATTGTGTTAAATGTAAAACTTATTAATATTTACTTTTTAAAGTATTAATCCACATTGAGGATGGAAAAATATTTAAAGAAAGCATATAAAAATTTGGCTGCGGGATTTTAATCAACGCCCTGTTACGAACCATGCAAGAGCTTTAACCACTGAGCCATGCGTTCTTATAACTTTTTCCCAAGTTTTGCCACACCTGAACAGCTCTAAGCATTTTTATTTTTTAAATAAGTTAAAAGTGAATTTACTTCAAAAAACTCTTTTAAATTTGTATATTTTAAATAATCAATATATTAAAACTAAATTTGGAACTCATTTAAATTTCATAGGAACATTATTAAGACAGGTTACATTTGTTGAAGAGTTTTTGACGTAACCTGTTGATTGCTCCGGGAAAGTTTGCCCCTTAATATTGGATGACTTGAATGATAAGTATCAGAAAAAGTTTATTAGAGCCGGTCACTGGGGGATGTTTCTGAGAAACTTATCTATATGTATATTAATAATAATTATTCAAAAGCTTTACAATCTTTTAAAATTTTAAGTTAAGACCATAGTGGCAAAGACGCGCAGCGTCTGCCTGTAAACAAGACGGTTTGTGGATTCAATTCCCACTCGGGGACGATGAATTATTTCATTTCCATTTTCTTCGTTCTGGTGACGAGACAAGCGTGGCGCTTCATCACTCAACATGCAGTGCCTAGAAAGGCGGAAAGCGGGAATAGATTGTGTTAACAGTAAGTTCCCACGGTTGCTGTGGTTCTCTCTGCCTACCCTATGTTATATGAGGGATAAATGTAAGCTATTGATTTTTTATAAGATGTACAAACAATGTATTTTTGCTACGCTTGCTTAAGTATTTTGCATGTTTAGTAGAAAATTTCCATTCCAGATTTCGTATCAATAAATATTTAATAGCAAAAGTATAGTCATAACCTTGTTATATTTAAAAGTCACAAGCAATGATCTCGCCACAGTAACTTAATAATTACTAAATTAAAAGTAGTTTATTTTCAATTTTTAATTTTATCTAGCTTTCGCTTTATTTTGTAGATATACTATATGCAAAGAGAGTAAAGTGTCACAATATTTTCCGTTTTTCTCCAAAGTCTTCATGAATTCGAAAAATTTATGCATTTGTTATGTATTTATATATTTTTTAAGTATTTATTATGTTGTATGTTAATGTATTATTGTTACATTGACTCATTGTTTTACAGCTTTTTTTATTATTTCCTTCCACTATTTGTATGGGCTACCTGAAAGAGATCACTCTTAGTTATAAAGTTATTTATGTACAATTTAAATTAATACAAAAGCTTTGTACAATACATTATGTATGTAATAAAAATTAAGACTTCATATGATATAATTTTATGCCAACTAAATTTATCTTGCCGTTGCAGGAAATTAACATAATTTATTGTCTTAAATGGGCATCGAACTCTCAACCATTGTGTTTAGTCTCAAACACTGACTAATTCCGTCATGATGGCATTAATATTTATAAGACCACTAAGCTTATATATTCCGTTTACTTTCCAGCGTAATGTCACAACATAATTCTCATATTACTAACAAGATTTAAAACTTTATACTTCTTTCACATGCATTAAACTTTCCAGGATATTATCGGTTTAACACGCTGTTTAAGTTTAGACTCGTGACTCAAAATGCCGTCTTTGCCGCTTAATACTGAAACGATGGTCTTACAGTCATGATGTAAATATGTATTTGTAAATATTTATAACGTAAGAGGAATTAATTACAATATCTTTTAGAGTTTTGTAACTCATAAAGATATTTTTCCTTTTTATCTGTTAATTTGTCTCTCTATCGATCAAAATTATTATTTTCTTATTATACACAAATTTGGCGTTGAGTTCCGCCACTCAACACGCAATGCCTCGAAAACGGCGGAAAGTGGGGACGGAGTAAGCAGGGACTAAGTAACGGAGTGTCTTAACACTAGGTTCCTATGGTTCCTGCAGTTCCCTCTGCCTACCCTGCCATGTGCGGGATTAAGCTTATATAGAATAAAAAAATTTTTTGTTATTATTTTTTTATGTCGTCACGCTTTATTAGGCAGAGGGAACCGTAGGAACCTTGGGAACAAAGTGTTAAGACACTTCGTTCCCTGCTTTCCGTCTTTTTTCAAGGCATTGCGTGTTGAGTGGCGGAAGTTAGTTGCCAGAGCGAAAGAAATAGAAATTAAAAATCCATCTGAGTAGGAATCAAGCCCACGAACTGTCGCGTTTACAGGCAGACGCTACGCCTCGGCGCCACAACGGTCCAAACATATACTTATAATTATTATTACTTACATTAATTACCATTATAGAGAAAAATAAACTACAAAATGGACGTAAACTATAGATCGCATATATTTTATTTAAGCAATAATAAAATTAAGAGTTATCCATCGAAACTTATAGGCAAAAGGTGTTAATTTTTAAAATAAATAACTATAGGCAAAGCGCGGCGTTGAGTTCCGCCACTCAATACGCAATACCTCGAAAAAGGCGGAAAGCGGGGACGGAGAAAGCAGGGACTAAGCAATGGAGTGTCTTAACACTAGGTTCCCACGGTCCCTGCAGTTCCCTCTGCCTACCCTGCCATGTGCGGGATTAAGCTAATATAGAATTAGTCAAAGTTTACTACTTTGACTAACTCTATACTTTTAAGAGCTTTACGTTCTATAAAGAAGGTAGGTGGAGATAATCTATTTTGAAGACACTCCCACTCACAGATTCTATGCTTATTACCCAAGTTGCCAGCATGCAATAACCTCGATTGACATAGTTTCATAATTGTTATATGATTTGCCACCTTAGACTACCCTCCTTTTACAAAAGACTTCTTAGTACATATATCGATTATACTTAAAATATATATGTATAAAAAACGTAATGTATTTTTTACTATATTTACAGCTTTAAGATATATTTTTTCCAATAATTTTCAATTTAGGCACACGATATATACAGGTGGAGCATCCCTCGCCGTACAGTTACGCCGCGCCGTGACTCCGCATTCATTAGCGTAGTGGAGCGCCGGTGGCGGAGAACAACTAGGATTTAATATTAAACCTCGCTTAACTTTAATAAGCTAACGAACAAGAAATTCGCTTACTAATTTGTCACTTCGTGTAAGTCCAAATCATTGTTTCAACAGTTGGCGGAAACTTTCAATATGTGTGTAACGATTATAGTTTAGTATATAAGGATATCATTTTCATACAAGTTTTGTCGCTCAGTGTCGTGATTTTAAGTGGAAAGAAAGGTATAAAGTGTTTTTGCACTGTGTTCTTATGTGTATTTATTTATTTTATATATGTATTTGTATATTGATATGTGTTTTATAAGTACACTCTAATTTACTAACATATGTTACAAGTTTAGTTAAGTAATGGAAGGAAGGGATTAAACAATATTTATAATATATAAATATTTTCACCTAACATTATTCCAAAAAAGAACATCATCGTTTTTTCATACAAGACATTTATACGTTTTCAGTTTCAGTGTGGTTTCTCCTATCGGAGTACAAAGGGTGCGTTGATTGCGCGACTATTGTTCTGCTAGTTACAACTCGATTTACGACCTGTCGCAAACATCGCTATATGTCAGAAGTTACTTTTTGCTTCTGTAAGAAGGGTGAATAAATGATGTAATAAATTTATTCTTGAATATTTTCCTTTGTCTCCTTGTACTGCTTAATATTTGTTTATGTGTGTTTAGTGTGAAGAGCTTTTGTATTAGCTTTTAAGTTTAATAAATATTTTTGTTGTGTGTGATCACTACCTGGTACTCAAGAAATTTTCCCAACACTATCTTTTATAAAAGGTAGTTTCTCATGTACGAGGTAGTGCCCATGATTTTGTTTGTCAGATATAGTCTTCATGTAATTTGTCTGATGTTTTTATATAGAATCCTCAAGACCTGCTTAAAAAAGGGGCCATTGAGTTACATATTCATATAAAACAAGCGGTACTATAATAAAAATCGTAATACTTATACAATAGAAATTTAGATCTAGTTTAATGTATGTAGAAATTGTGTGTGGAGATTTAATTAAAAGCTTAAAATTAAATTAACAACTGAAATGTAAGAATTTATATAGCTGTATATTTTTGGGAAAAAAAGGAAACAAAATGCACTTTTTTACATGCATATATAAAAATATAAATAGTAACTTTTATGTGTCCGCCAACTTTCTCATAGTGAGACACAACTTGGCGGAGGATCAACAAACTGTCAAGTGATTCGGACAAAGAAAAATGAATTATAATACGTTGGCGTACATCCTATGATACTATTGACTAGTTTGGATATTTTATGTCATCTTGGGATATTTTTTAAATTGAGGATCATCGTGGTGCAGGAAAGATGTAAACGAAATGGTTTGTGGGTTCGATTCCTATCTTAGAGAATATGGAATTTATCATTTCCATTTTCTTCGCTCTGGCAATTAGACAAAGCTCGGCGTTGAGTTCCGCCACTCAACACGCAATGCCTCGAAAAAAGGCGGAAAGCGAGTAACGGAGTGTTTTAACACTAGATTCTCACGGTTCCTGTGGTTTCCTCTGCCTACCCTGCAATATACGGGATAAAATAAAGGAAACAAAACATAGCAAAAATATTCAAAATATGTTTATTTATTATTTATATTGGGGGCAAATGTGCAAAGTTGTTAATAATTTATAACAAGCATATAAGAATTTTGCACATAAAATAATCAGTGGTCAGATAATTTGAATAGGCGTGGGTTTAGATTTCGTTGCGTTCAAAGTATTATGTTTTCTTTGAGTAGTTTTTTATTGTGCAATAACATTATGAAAATAATAAAAAAAATTGAAAATCTCATTCCATCTACCTGTGACGAATGGCCACTGCAAAATCTGTATAAGAATTTCTTTCAAAACTCAACCTATCCTACCTTTACCAAATATTCTTGCTACAAGGACACGTTTGTACCATATATCCTTATTCACTTGGGACTAAACCGACGAGGTTCAGATCGTCGCGTGGAATTCGAAGACGGTTACCGCATGCTTACAAATGAAACCGCAATGTCACAAGTATTCAAGTATTTAACAATGTAAATATATCATTATACACATACATAGTTACTTTATGAAGCCATTGTAGCGCAGCGAGGCTATGCCGTACTCATTGTATAAGCTGTACATATGTATTTATTACAACTATTATATATATATATATATATATATATATATATATATATATATATATATATATATATATATATATATATATATATATATATATATATATATATATATATATATATATATATATATATATATATATATATATATATATATATATATATATATTTCTTAGTAAAATGAAATTTCATTACCTTACTCTGTCAATAAATTGTTTTCGCGAGTAAGAATCGAACCAAGAGCCATGGCATTTACTCGTACGCCATTATCACTATATAAATAAGTTTAACAAGAACATCAAAAGTTTAGTGTAAAGTACCAAACTTGTATTAACATGTTTTCTAATTCGGATCGATATATTGGAAGCGAGGGTGCAAAATATTGATACATATTTGATAAGGCAAAGTCCTTTAGGTATTCATGCTGGGCAAGATTGAGAAATAATTCCCTTGGGTTGAAATGGAGTGGGAAAAAATATTATAGGCGTATACGGTACACATTTAAAAGGTGTTTTGGAGACATGTTGATAGTTGTTACGCATTTTGTTTACTTAGGTTTAGTACATTTCTTTATACTTGTGTTAAGTGAAGTGAGGAAAAGATATTTGCTATTTTTTGTATACCAAAAGGTTGGATAAGTATAATAAATATAGACATATCTTTGGATACATTTAATATTACTACAAAAGGTGTCTTTTAAAATTAGCTATATATTATAACATCATTTATCATCTATCGAAAATCAGTAAATAATTTTTTACTAGATTTCAAGAGACGTACAACTAAGTTTAACACACACAAAACATTGTATTCCTAAAAAAAATTTTGTTCTGTTCTGTTCTACGGTAATGGCGTTCCGAAAAAAAAAAATTATTAAAAAAAAATGTTTACTTTTTGACAATTTGCTATACATACTACTATATATACATACTGTAAATAGTCAATTGCTTGAGTGTTAATATTATGTTAATTTTTTTTGTGAACAACATTTACTTAATTATAATTTAATATTACATATAAATAAATATATATAAATAAATACATATATAATAATAATATAAAAAGGAATATAATTATTATATATATTTAAATGTTATATGAAGTATTCGTATGTAGTTTGAGGACCGTCGTGGCGCAGAGGCGCAACGTCTGCCTGTAACGCGGCTAACGCGACGGTTTCTGGGTTCGATCCCCAGTCGGGGAAGATGGATTTTTCTATTTCCATTTTCTTCGCTCTGGCAACTAAGGCAAAGCACGGCGTTGAGTTCCGCCACTCAACACGCAATGCCTCGAAAACGGCGGAAAGTGGGGACGGAGTAAGCAGGGACTAAGTAACGGAGTGTCTTAACACTAGGTTCATATGGTTCCTGCAGTTCCCTCTGCCTACCCTGCCATGTGCGGGATAAAGCATGTAGTTTACATTTATACTAATTTAAATCTACCCCCATGCGGGCGACAAAATGAAATTACCAATAGTCGATGCTTGCCATTTGATGCATTCCTTGCATTTTCGCTATTATTTAGTTTACAGTTCTCACAATCGTGTTCAATTCTATATTATGTGTTTGTGGTAAATTTTTAATATATTATTAGTGCGTCACTGCTTGTACCCTTATATTATAGATACTTTATAGCGGTGTTGAACATAATGACAGCTAATCGTGAGTATGTGTACTTTCATTAATATTAATAATAATATATAGATATATGATTAATAGTTTTACTAGTATATTAATAATCACTATTTTTTTTTATTTAAATAAGTATTTTTTTTACACTCCATTGCTTAGTCCCTGCTTTCTCCGTCCCCGCTTTCTGCCTTTTTTCGAGGCATTGCGTGTTGAGTGGCGGAACTCAACGCCGCGCTTTGCCTAGGTGCCAGAGTGAAGAAAATGGAAATAGAAAAATCCATCTTCCCCGGCTGGGAATCGAACCCAGAAACTGTCGTGACCACACCTGCCGTGACAGGCAGACGGTACGCCTCTGCGCTGCGACGGTCAAGTTTTAAGTGTTTTTATATGGTATGGATCCAATTTAATCGGGTAAAGGCTTGATTTTGTTTTACATTTCTCAGTTTATTCATCTCATTTGTTATGTTGTCAATTCTTTGGATAATATTCTGCCAAGGTGTGCTTTTTGGACTGAACTATTCCATCAATATCAAAAGTCGCATGTTCTTTACTTAGGAAAAATTATTTACTTCATATTTCTTTTTTAAGAGTAACATGTATATTAAGTAATTTTAAACTTTTTTTTTTTTTAAATTAGTTTTTAATAACTTATAATCATGATCAATAATATTTGTGGAAATGTTTTAATCCTGCACACTTTAAGAGGCAAATTTTTGACCGAGAATTATACTTTTGGTACCGTTTTAAACATCTCGAAAAGGCAATTTGGTTAAAAACATAGCCGATGTTCGAACTTGAACAGTTAAACAAATATTGACGCCTATTAACAAATTCTACCAATAGGATTTGCTTGAAAAAACATTTGCATGATCTTTTTGCGTGTTTTTTTTTTGCATCATCAAAAATTGTCTTTTAACCAAAAAAGATTTAACTTTACAAGCAAAGTGCATTTAAAATTTTAGATCAAAATATGTCTTATCAAAACTTGGTTCATCATTTTATTATTAGTTTATATTAAGTATAATTAATGTGCCACCATACATTAGGCTATGTAATTACGATGGACGGTGTCGTTAATATATCAACCGTGACTCGTATAGGATTATCATAATAACTAATATTAACACAAACATCATTATTCAGAATAAGAGGACTGTAAGCTTTCCGTCATTGCTTAATTTATGAATTATTTAGTTTAATATACAGAAGAATATGATGTAGAGACGTAACGTTACCGTTACGTAACGTTACGTTACCGTTACCGTTATATGGTTGGTTAATTAAACTGTATGGAACGTGATTTCGATCTAAATCTGCGGATTTACAGTCATAAAGAATATAGTCCTTTAACACGCTTGGCTGTAATATAAAGCAATATATGTATATCTAAAATAACTGGTGGCTCATTATTGTGTTATACTATAAAGATAGATAGCTAACAAAAGGACGCCATAAAAGATATTCTGAACAAAAATATATTTAAGTATCTAAAACTATTCCATGTAAATGCAAGCCTCGCAATAAGACCACAGATTCCTTAGTATTGTAACATAAATAAACATTCCTGAGTGGAATTGCACTCTGCGCAGCGCATACAGCCGCTGTGCTAGTTCTCTTTAATAAAAACCTGCCACGAAAATTAACTATTCTGATAGTAAGAATTTACATTGTATTTTTCAGTTACTATTAATATCCTACCTGTAGTTTATACAAGACTGACTTTAGAACGCTTTTAGTAAATCTTTATATTATTTGTGAAATATGAAAATATTATTGAAATTATCAAGCTGCATGGCATTTACTTTGTAAAATCTTATTTATTACCTTATATTAAATTTTTAGTTCCACGATTTTTTTGAGCTAGTACTATATGCGTAATAAGTGATAAAACAACTTAGCGTTCCATGGATTCACCGTGCGGGTGCCGGGCCCATCGTGTTGTAAGAAGAGGAGCTCCGAGCAGCGCTTGGGACTTGCGACCCAAGTGTAGGTTTAAAGGGCCCCTTTAAAATGTATTAACGCTCACCTTCACTGTCTGAGCTCCTCCCATTTTCATCCAAATTTCATCTGATGAGGGGTAATTTAAGAGGACCGACGAAGTGGTCCGCGTGACCGGGAAAGTAGTGGAGTGTCGCATCGTAACGCTGAAACCAACGTTCGTTTTTTTGTTTCCACAGTCTGTTCCGTGACGTTCGTGCTTCACTCTTGAATTCTGCCCTACGAATATTTGAATAGAAAATCGCCAAAATGAATATTGAACTTTGTCAAAGAGAGAAAAATATCCATTTAGATATAATATAGTGCAAACAAAATATGTTATATATATATTTAAAAATAGTTAAATATTTACACTAATTTGTTTTTTCGGTATCTATATTGTACCAAATGCTAATTTCCAACTCCGCCTACAGAGTTTTAGTGAAACTTTGTAGGTCTTTTGTGTAACTTGCGGTTTGAACTTACGTAGTTAGTTAGATGTCGCTGCGCCTGTAAACATGACTGCCTGTAGAGATTAACTCGTGGCTATGCATTAAGTATTTATAAGCACTTGGATATTAGTCTTTGTATCTGTAATCAGCAGTCTATAAGAGTTAGGTTTAACTAACAGTGCGAATGAGTTGATAGGTACTCTCATATAATATTGTATGCTTGTATATTTATAGTTATACGTAGTAGTAATTATTATGTATGTATATATATATATATATATATATATATATATATATATATATATATATATATATATATATATATATATATATATATATATATATATATATATATATATATATATATATAACTGAAAAACTTTTTCTAGCGTGGTATTCATTCATATAAATAAAAATAATTTTTTGATCGACGTCCTAGTTGCCTATTTCCTAGCTTATATTCAAGTTAGATTAAAACCAATCACAGCGAACCCTCGAAGTGAATGAAACGGTAAAGTAGTTTTGCCTCCAACTTGGAGTAGGCGAATAATGTCGAATAATTGAATTTTAACCAATTTTCTGATTCAACTTGCCCCAATTTAACTTGGGCCCTTTACCGATGCGAGTCATGTTACAAGTTATTACTGGAGCAAATTTTAAAGTAATGCCCGTGTTGAAACAGTCGTGATAATATTTTAATTCATTTTGAATTTTGTTCCTGTGTATTGTAAATGAAAATAAAAAGAAAACCAAAAGAGCAAAATATTGTAATAAATTATTAATATAAAATCATATGTAAGGTTAGTAATTTTATATATTGATAAATTAAGTTCATGTCATATTATATATTTAAATTTGAAGATAGATCATTTATTATATTGTCGAAATTTCAAAAGTTTATTAAATGTATATAAATTACATAAAAATATTTATAATGCCAAACATTTTACCATATATGCACTAATTCACTAATTATTGGTAATTAAATTCGCTTTCTCTCGTTTAAAGATTATTTCCCCAAAATATCATTTCGGTATCATAGACTCTCTACGAAAGCCAGCCTAAGCGAAGAGTTGTTTATAATATCTCTACAACATAATAATGTGTCTTTCCGCGCTACTAGTATTCTTGGGAAATTATCGCCTATGTATGTATGTATGTAAACCTCATTACATCGCAAGTTTATTAATAGAAATGTCCTTAAAAAACTGAGTATTGCCAATAACTGAATAGCCTTCTTAATTAACTTTATTTTATCCTTTCTAGTGGCACTATTGAACGTTTTTTAGAAATGTAGATATTATAGATTTTTGAATTAGTTACTAATGTGCTGCCGCTTGCAATTAGATTAAGCGCTCTACAATATTTCTATATTCGACACTGTGACAGAAATAAGGTTTTTCCTTTTCCATATTTCACTATAGCCAAATTATTTAAACTGGAAAAGTCTTTAGCTATTTTCAGTTGCCTACGAAGTAAATAACTATAGAAATTAGTGTAACGAAAGGCAAAAAATAGAATACAGAAAAAAGTAGAGGCCAAGAGTTTACTAGGGACATGAGAGGCCATTAGCACTGGTCCTCCAAGCTTTCTAAAAGGGTCGAAGAGAATAAAATGCACTTAGCCTAGCTACTTCGCTCAAAGGATGCTGAATGAAACAAGATTATTTTGCTCTATAGACACCGTCTTTCCGCTTTCTATTCCAGTTTGATATAGGCCTTTAATAGGGTGAATTGACTTTTATACAACTGGACATACACTTTGTAACGATTTTTTTGTATAACTTCATTTAATCGGAAGAAAGTTTTAATCTGATTATAATCCCTTTCTTAAAGGTATAGCTGTTTTTATTACATTTATTTTTATTATATTTAAATAGTTTTTAATAACACACAATAAGATAGTATAGGAAACAAAAAACAATAAAGTTATTTAATTCTTTTATTTCATTTTATTCATTCTAATTGTTCTATTTGTCAGATATTAGATATTAGGTGACTGACATTATACCATTCCTTGTTTAACCATTTAATTAAAAAATAAGACTAGCCGAAGTAAAAAATTAATATAAGATTTCTACAACATTTTTTTCCTTGTTTCCTCTAAAATACTCGAAGAGGGCACAAAGTTTTTGCTTTTCGCAGAGCAAATTAATGAATTATGTCAAATTATTATAACGTTACCTGACACCCCTGTCCAATCAGGACATCGGTATGAAAAATGATTTCCAGCATTAATATACGGCAAACCTTCATCTCTATTTGATGGATGATTTCAATCAACGAGTTGGATGTTTCTATATAATGTGATATCGTGAAGGATCTTTGTTCAAATTGACTTTTAGGAACACTAGCTATAAATGGATTTATAATTTTTTTCAGATTTGTATACATATTTAATAAAATGTTTAATTTATTAATCTATATTCGATATCGGTATAGTTAAAATAATCTTATTATTTTATTTTTATTTTAGCTTCACGTTTTATCCTGCACATGGCAGGGTAGGCAGAGGGAACTGCAGGGACCGTGGGAACCAAGTGTTAAGTAACTCCGTTGCTTAGTCCCTGCTTTCTTCGTCCCCGCTTTCCGCCTCTTTCGAGACATTGCGTGTTGAGTGGTGGAACTCAACGCCGCGCTTTGCCTAGTTTGCCAGAGCGAAGAAAATGGAATTAGAAAAATCCATCTTCCTCGACTGGGGATCGAACCCAGAAACCGTCGCGTTTACAGGCAGACGTTGCGCCTCTGCGCCACGATGGTCCTCTAAAATCTTAACGTTAGTATTGTTTCATAATCGAGACAATGTTTTCATCGTCAAAAAAATATCGAAGACCATATTAAAATATAATATATATAGTTATGTTCCAATATAGACAGTTGTAGTACTTTAAATTAATTTAATTTTTTTATTATGTTAATGAAACTCTTCTTGTAATTTTTTGTCGTTTATTTTCCATTTACATTGTATATTCGATCTCTTTGTATTTATTTCATTATGTACTTATTTTCACTAGATAAGTAATGATTTTAATTTTAATAATAGTGTTAACATGATTTTGACCATTTTGTCATATGTTTACTTCAGTACGTGTTTTTTTCTTTTTTTCCATTACAATTTCTACATAAGGTTCTCTATAAAATATATACCTATAAATATTAAGTATAACAACACCCTTGAATATTTTTTGTGTTCTCTCTTTATTAATCCATTGTATAAGAACTTTGTGAAAACTTCAGCCATAAATTTGGGAAATTTAAATTATATTTCAAAATAATTTGTACAGCGATGGGTAATTTTTGTTTAATTAATTTGACGTCAATGTTGCGTAACGGGGAAGACTATGGTTGAGGGTTTCAGTCCTAAGCTCTTCATGCTTATACCAAAAATATGCAAATAAAAATTACTATACATTATACGTCTTTATATTTTATAAATCTTAGAAACTTTTGTAATATTAAACGTTTTTCTATCCCTGAATTTTATGTACTGCAAAGTTGTCCTTCATTTATATGAGATTTTTTTAAACGCAAGCAATGCCTATATAAAGTATTTTTAAAAATATACCAGTACTATAACTAAAAAAATATCTTTTTATGTGTGTTTTGTGTTTATATCTTTGAAACTGCTGGATGAATTTGAAAGAAACTTTCATATTATAAACAATAATGAAAAATAAGGATTGCAGTGCAATGTGACAGTGTGTAGCTGTCAATGGTATAGGTGTTTATATTTTACTCTTCACTCAAGTTATTACGTTTTGTTTTTAGTAAAATAGTAAATGGTAATGATGTAATATACGACTCTTTATGTATAGAAATACATGCACTTTACGTATAGAAATTAGTAAAACAGTTCTATGAGAGAGTATCTGATAAGAGATTATGACATAAGGAATGAAAAGCTATTTGTAATTTACACAACGAATACGAAGTGCTTTCTAATATGAAGCAATTTAGAAAGTAATATTTTAGTTTCAATTTTGTATAACCCATGAAACAGTAAAGTTTTTTATCCATGGTTTGATATTGAGTTGAGTCTCGATCCAATTTATGAAATAATTTAGCTACTAAATTTCTTGCCAAATGTAATTATTCCAACGTTCTATAATGTTAATATTTTTAATATAAAACTTCGGAGCTGCAAACTAAGCAAGCAACCGCCACATTATTACATTTACGGCATAAGTGGTTTAGTGGTTTATATATTAAAAAAAAGGAAAAAAATTAGGGTTATCGGTTTAAATTCAACAATAAGTACACAGAATCCATCCTTGCTTTCGCGGACGATCTTGCGATATTGACTAGGAACCCAAAGCAATGCCAGCTGCTATTGGATGAAGTAGACGAATTTTGTGCGTGGACGAAAGTAATGAGGACAAAACCTAGTAAGTGTCACTGTTTATATCTGGGAAGTCGAAACACTAAATATACCTCATGCGATCCGGGACTTAAAATTGGCAGTAAAAGCATTGCTATAGTTTCCGAAGTGGCACCTTTTAAATTTCTCGGCAAGAAAATAGACTACAAAGACCGCACTCCATCTTTAGATGTACTAGTCGACAGCGTTTTGACGGATCTTGAGAAGGTAGATCATCAACCTATAAGTAATGTCAAGAAAGTTTGGATTTTCGACAATTTTCTAACATCACGTCTGAATTGGTCTTTCCTCGTGTATGATTTCAATAGGACCCTGTTCACAAAGTTAGATGCAAGTGTCATAAAGATAATGAAGTTTTGGCTTGGGCTAGCGCATTCGGCGGACACCTCAACCTTATTTAGAGACAAAAATAGTTTCGGGGTGAGATTAAAGAAACTATCGGAGCTCTTTGTTATCTCACTCCCAAAAGACAGAAGTGTCCCAGAGCTCGAGTCAAGACTTCAATTCCATAAGCAATTTATGATAAGAGCACAATCTAGTAAAGTAGGGTTGGGACCAAAGAGGAAAGTTCAAGACATAGACAATAAAATTTTTTATTCGGCAAGACGAGAACGACAAATATAAGGCGTAATAATGCGTTTGGGGGTTAGTATTGCAAAACGAGTGGCTAACTATAGGAAAACTATAGGAGAAGAGTTTGTGAAAGGTTTTTATAAAAAACCCACAACAAAAACCTTTCTCTATATTAGATCCAGCTCCCGATTAGACACTTATGATGGACACGTATGAGAAACAGTATAGAATCCCTGAGGATATTTGTGTTTCGTCATCCAGACCGGATATTTTTCTCTATTCTCGAAGCCTAAAACGCATAGTACTGATAGAACTTACAGTTCCGTGGGAAACAAATATCCCAAAAAGTCACCATCTAAGACTTAATAAATACTTCGATCTTACAAACGAACTGACCAGGAATAGGCTTAGAGTTAGCTTATTTGCGGTTGAAGTAGGAGCGAGAGGTATAACAGCGAAATCTCTCTATAGTTTACTAAAAAATCTCGGCCTGTCTAGAACTATTATAAATACATTTCTAGAACGCACTTCAAAGGCGGCTTTGGTAGAATCGTTTAAAATTTGGTCAGGTAGTGGGAGGAGCTCGGACAGTGAAGGTGAGCGTTAATGCATTTTAATCTTTAAACCTACACTTGGGTCGCAAGCCCCAAGCGCTAATCGGAGCTCCTCTTCCTACAACGCGATGGGCCCGGCATGGTTTCCCGCATTTTTGAGCCATTGCATGTGGAAAAAAATTAAAAAAAAATTCATCTCCCACGAATGGGATTTCAACTGTCAACTGTCGCAAGTGGGGTATAATAATATTATGTTACCTTTAAGTTGTACTTGTAGTGTCATTTTGTGTTACTAAAAAAAATTGTACACAGTATTCATTCCTTGCTTGGAATTAAAACAATTTGGAATGTCATTTTAAATTAATAATTTGGAATGTCATTTTAAATAAATAATTCATTAAAATTTGCATTAGTTTTACTAAAACATATGTTAAAGGTTTAACTAACCTTTGGACTTATTTGCAAGTTTTAATTGAGACTGAGAATTCACATAGCTTAGTCGCTTGTCATGTAAATTCGATACATTGTAGAAAGAGTTTAGTTTGTCTCTAAGCACTTTTACTTGAGAATAAAATAAAATAGTAGGCATAATTTAAAACTTGTTTACGTTTTGGCAATATATTGTTCAAAAGTTAATATTAATTTCATGTACTATAAACAATTACGAGTACCAATGTCTTCTCATCTAACACTGAAGTCGACTATATATATATATATATATATATATATATATATATATATATATATATATATATATATATATATATATATATATATATATATATATATATATATATATATATATATATATATATATATATATATATATATATATATATATATATATATATATATATATATATATATATATATATATATATATATATATATAAATATATCTATATATATATATAAATATATCTATATATATATATATATATATATATATATATATATATATATATATATATATATATATATATATATATATATATACATATATATATATATATATATATATATATATATATATATATATATATATATATATATATATATATATATATATATATTTCGTATTGAAATGAGTATTTAATTCAATTGAGTAATATCTTCACGTAATTTAAAATTCTTTATAAATTTCAAATATTGAAGAACGGAAGTGTCAGTTCTTACTGATAAAAAAAAGGATTGTATCATAGAACATCAAGGATTCTTATTAGACTTTTGTACTAACAACTATTGCACGACAATTAGTCAATCGATATTATAAATATTTCTCCCAATATCGAAACTTGCTTAATGCCGACATAGACATTAAGTTTTACATATAGTATATAGTGGCCTCTCATTTTTTTGCAAATTGTCCGAATTCAAGGCACTGAGGTTGTACAATTTAAAGAGAAAAAGTATCCTTATTCTTTCTAACCAATTTAAAAAAAAAAGAGGTTGTCAATTTGATTGTATTTTTCTCTATTTAAACTTGCGTTCAGATTCGCCATATTTATATGCTGGTGACTGGTTCTATTTTTAGAGAAAACTAATTCTTATAGTTTTCTCTATAAAGCTAACATGTTTTTGGACGACATGTTTATAAATAAGCTACTATTAATATATCTGTATACACTTTTCTATGTTAATTTTTAAAGGAAAATAATAAAAATTTAATAATAATAATGGCTGAGAAAAACATATCAAAAATGATGTACCTACTACTTTTAAAGGAGCCCGAAGTATTTCGGAGGACTGTCATAATGCGAGACCTGTTATAACTCAGACCTTGTCGCGTCTAACAAGAAAACTTAGGCCAAGTAACGATGACAAACTTTTGACCGACCGACTGAAACTTTTTATTCATCGTCATTTGCGATTATATAAAATACAGCAAAATTTTGATTTTACATTATTATTTCGTCAATATTAAAATTTTTTTGTAGGAAAATCTTTAAAACACAACAATGGTCGCAGGTAAGATGTAGTTGTTTTTTCACTTCAAGACTATGTAATGAAATATGTCATTGAAATTACAAAGTATTTTTAATTTATATGTTTTTTAATTTTTTATAGCTTCATTCTTTATCACGCACATGCCAGGATAGGCAGAAGGAACTACAGTTACCTAGTGTTAAGACACTCCGTTCATCCCTGTTTCTCCGTTCCCTGCTTTCCACCTTTTTCGAGGCATTGCGTATTGAGTGACGGAGCTCAACGCCGCGCTTTACCTAGTTGCCAGAGCGAAGAAAATAAGAATAGAAAAACAATTTATATTAGACAATAATATACTTATACTATGAAATCAGGTGCAATTATTCGAAAATAAGTTTTTTTAATATTATTATATTAATATATACTACCACCACCTGGTTGTGTAGGAGCTTTTTCATTTACATAGCTGAGGAATAGCTTACCAGCCACAGTGTTTTCAGATCAATATAATATGGATACCTTCAAAAAGCGCGTCTACCTACATCTTAAAGGCTGGCAACGCATCTATAGCATTTTAGGTCTCGAACGCCGTGTCTGTCTCACAAAAAGCCTCATATTTGCTCTGGGGGAGGGGGGGGGGCAGCAGTGTCCTGATACTCTTCACATGACTTTCCTCCAGCTTCTTCGACACTGTGTGCATGTTTTTTCTCGCTCTATAATGGTATTGTAAAAATATTAATGCGGACATATTTTTTTACTGCTTTATTACAGTATACACGATAAATGGTAGAACAACTAATTATACCTTTATTATTAAGGGTGAGAAATATTAGAATGGAATAACACTAGGTTCCCACGGTCCCTGCGGTTCCTACCCTGCCATGTGCGGGATAAAGCGTGAAGCTAAAAAAAATGTCAGACAAAGTCACAATAAGATTATACGAAATAAAACGTTTAACCAGTTATTGTTAGCATCAATAGTAAAAAATGTCTGACGTGAAACTATTACATCTTTACATAACTTTCCTTATTATAAATAAAATATTATAATATAATCATCTACGGTAAATGCGGTATAGTTTTTTGTCTAACTTAAGGATTTTTTTCTATTAGTTTACTTATCTTCTTCTTTTTTATTACGTAAAAATTCGTGAGATAAAGCACTATAATTTCCATGTAACACCAAACATGAAGCTGTATCATAACATAGTATATATAAAACAAACTAAATTGTCACTACACAAATCGAATTTATTACTAAATATTAAACAATATCACATTTGGCGTCATAATATAGAAGCTACAATAAAAGATAATTCGATTTAGACGACATCCAAGTCATATATATATTTTTTCCTTTTTTATATTGAATTCATTACCGTCCTTGACAAAGTAGTCTTCGAGTCGATGTCCTGAGGCTACACGTTTGAAGGAAAACGCTGAGTCTTATCAGAGGTCTAGTGGTACTTGTTTACCTCAAAAATGTTATAATGTTAATCTAGTTAGAATATCTATTTGTTTGAATAATTGAATGAGTGAATCTTTAATATTTTCATATTTTCTATAAGTATTTTTTTAATCTTTATTGTGGATTATAGTAAAATTATTTAACAATAATATTATTTTCTTTTGCTAAAATAGTGTTTTTGGGTAGCGGAAATTTGTGAAAATCTCTTTAAATATCTCCCAGAGACGTTAGCAACGCAATAAGTTGTATAAAACATTATTGTATTTAAAATTGTAAGTATATAGAAGGTATATTCCATTCAGGAAGCAGTCAGTTAATATATAAATTTAAAGGCCGGTTTTGCCGTTTGAAAGGAACATGGAATTTTTACAGATGCAATATCTTGACACGAATAATGTACACTGTTTTATACTTGCAGTGTCCACCACACGATATCCATTAAGAAATCGCTTATAAACCTTACAAATACATTATTAAATATTAATAAATATTAATAAATTAATTATTAAGTAAAATTCAAAAGTTTAATTATCATTTACGATTATTTTTGACTTTTTTATTATTATAATTCCAATCAATTCGTAATATATCTTTCTTTATCCCTTCTTATATATTTAGAAAATCTAACGCATTACATTTGTAATATAAATATCACTAAATAATAGTCTGCCAAAAATGTGTTTTTTATATGTATGCACTTTGTACGCGTACTTTTTTTTGAAATTTATTAGAACTCCAATATCATGCATTTCTTAAATTATCATTTATTAAAACATTATTGCATAGAAGAATAAATTTAGAACAATTCGGTACAATCAGATGAGGAAAAGATGTTAGCCAGTTAGATATAGGCGTAGTTAACACTTTCTCGGCAACCTCTATATATAAAAATCGTCATACCAAAGTAATTTGATTACAACATAATTTAATTTTAATTGAGAAAAAAATATAATATATATAATATGTTTTGATATACAGAGAATAAAAGTTTATTTTATGATTTGGCCTAATAACTATATACTTCTTTAAATATAAGTATATATGTATGTATTATATAGTATATATGTATTTCAACATATAGATTATGTAAAAACAGAAACTTAATGTACAGTTTGTTTTTATCACGATTTCGGATCAATACAAAAAAGTTATTAAAAGTTTGAGAAGCATGGCATTCTTAGCATACATTTAATCTCAAGTTCAAAAAATGGTTTTATAACTTTGTAATTCTTATTTAAGAACTTAAAAATTATAAAAGCTTTAATCTAACATTTCATAAGAACTTTTAAATTCAACATTTCAGGAAAAACGGATTTCAATACAAGTGTTCATAAGAGTGAGACTACTCACTCTGATGAACAATATCTCAATATCTAGTTGACATGTAAAAAGCCATGGCTATTCAAATCGGGACGCGATAAATAATTTGTAACGAAGCGAAAAGGTTATTGTATCCTTCAAAATAATGCTAAAATATTTTAATAATCTTTCTATATATGTATATAAGAAAATACTGTAGATATAACATAGTTATATGATATAAACGGTTTCATTCAAGAACGCTTAGCAGCTAACAGTTGATGCAATACACGAAATTGTTTTTTTAACAAATGCATACGTTTTCTTATATTTCTTTTAACTTTTTATTTTTTTAATAATAAAACCCAAATTTATTCTAAATACTTAAAACAATGTATTATAATTTATATAGTGCTTTACTCCAGTGCTTCTCGTGAGACTAGATACTAAGGAACTATTCTAACTTAATGTGTTTAGATATTCGCGGCATTCTGAAAATTCAGTGCGCGTTCACATCAAAGACGCCTCTTGTTTGAAATATTGTTCAAAACGGACGAATGTACACGACCGTTTTAGGAATTTACATTAGAATTTACTTTATGTATACAGCGCAATTTATAATATGAGACAATAACTTATTGGTTAAGTTTTAGTATAATGTAATATTTGCTTTAAGCGTTTAAAACTTTTAAGTATTACGATGTTTTTGACAGACTAATATGATTCTTTTTTCGTCAATATATCGAGAAATGATATAGGTATAATATCATCATTTCTATGTCCGTTGTATCTGTGGTTAGAGTTACCTAAAGCACTTAGAATTTGTCATGTGTCATATACAGCTGCTTTCTAATTGAAATTTTAGCCATAAGCCTTATATTCATACAAACCTAGTGATAACTTGTAAATCCGTTACATATTTTCTACTCAATTCTCACTATACGTTAAATAGCACAACTTTAATTTCTAACGGAAGCTTCCGTCTTATAAGAGCTTTTACGTAGAATCTATGTATTTACCTTAAAAAGTAAAGGAAATTGAAAAACAAGCATTAATTATATTGTGAAGATTTCTTCTTTCACGAATCAGTCTTTGGCTGTTCTTTGAACTGAATTTCTTCGAGTTCGTTACTCCGTGTCAATATAACGAAAGACACTTGTTAATGACTGTAATAAGGGTAAGGGAATTATTAATCAACTGCAAATGCGCCGCTCTAAATCGGCTTTGTTCAATTTCACTTTAGACGGAGCATTGTGTCGGCATTTTTAATCCAATTCGTTCATTCTGTCCCGAAGAAATTAAAGACGGAACGCATAAATTAAGAGGACTTAGGCAAACTTCCGACCTCGAGTTGTTCAAAGTGCTGACTTCTTTGAACGATTGTCGAGTCAATTTCAAGTAAAACCGCGATATTTGCTTGTTAAATAAAAATAAATTTTAATTCTATCACAATAGAGTATGGATTTGGTTCACCAAAGAAGTAAAGCGGTAAATCGACCTTTGTTATGTCATATGCTAATGTGAGGTTCCCATCGGAAAGATTTTGGAGTTGGCCGAATTGGATGGTGGATCATTGGAATATTTATTAGCCTTGGGACTTGCGGTCTCCTACACTGTTTGTTTAATTCGGTTTAGTATTTATGGCTACATTGTAAGAGATAGTTTCTTAGATTTCTTCGATATCCTATTATTTTTAAATCATAATTTGGTATTTAAATTAATTGTTGCTTAACTATATAAGAAAAGTTCTAACGTTACAACGTCTAACGCTACTCGTATGTATGTATAACGTCCGGCGTTGTAGATGGAAAGATGGCACAAAAGGGTTCAAGAATTCCATTTAAGATTCCTTTGAGGTAAAGACTAGATCAGAAACGTTTAGATTAATACGGCAAGGCTGTGTGTGACGTCCACAATTGAATTTAATTTCAAGTTAAATTACACCCAGCTTCTACAACATCAAATTACTTGCAGTTATGAACTGATCATAAACTATAGGGTGACAGTTTTATTAAAGCTTGGTGTAATTGTGGCATTAGCTGTTGCTATTTTGTGTTGTAGTACTTTTTGTTCAATTTTACATGAATTTACAGTTTTTGAGGAACACAAAAATGATGACATGATCACATTTATGTATAATGATAATTTGTCAACTGTCAAGTCGTACATGGCCATGAAGGGTTCGACAGTCATAATTAACATAATATATAAGTTCTTCTATTTCATTAAAACTTTGACCAATGTTTTAGTAATATTTTATTTTTTTAAATTATATACTTAGTGCCTTAATTATCCGTTTAGATTTAATAAGTTGGATATTAGATTTTTCTATTCTTTAGAGATAATTATCCTATCTTCTACATGACCTTAAAAAAAAATCCTTGAAATTTCCAAAAGTATTGTCGGCATATTGTTGTTGCTACAGAGTAAGCCAAGTGCGGGGTTTGTGGGATGAGAAGTATAGCCTATAATGTTATCCCATAACTTCTAATGCTATGTTTCAGTGAATATTCAACAAAAATAAGTATAACTGTTCTATATAACTGTCAAAACAAACGAATTAGTTTGCTTTTGTAACTATATGCACTTAAAAATATATACAATTATATTAAAATTACTGACATACATTTAAATTTTATAAGTGTATTTAAATACGCTTGTTATAATGGCCTAATAAATTAACCTATAACAACATAACACAATAAATTAACCTCCTTTACGTAATTAGTATAGTAAAATTAAACAGTAATGAAAAAGCTCAGTAGAATTTTAATTAATATGATTCTAAAGCAATCGTCGGTCTGTTTTTGTCAGTTGCTCGGTATAAAATCAAACTTTGCCAGTCCTAGAAAGTGGCTGATTGTCATCAAGTGAGGTTTGAAGTGAAAACTTAGTAGTGAAGTTATGAAAATTATGGAACTACTTTTCGATTTTCTAGAGCACTAGTAATTTAAAATACATTATTGAATATACCATTTCTAATATGACAATATGTAAAGTTATTTCAAAATTTTCGTATATATTAATAATTGTTTAGTCGTGTTTTAAGTTTTACTATTATTTTAAGAAATATTTAAATTGGAACTAGATATTTTACCACATTCTGAATAAAAACAATTTTTAAGACTCCATTAGTAATATCTGCGGTACGTGGTGTGCATCTAAAGTTGAGGATTTGCCATATTTACGCAGATTTAAATTTTATATGAAATTGTAAATTTTAGTCGTATAGACCATCCTTAAATATGCATTACAGGCTTAAATTCTATTTAGTTTCGTAAGTACGTGACATTTTTATTTACACATTACATCGGCAATATTTTTAAAAATATATATATTTTTTTATAGCTTCACGCTTTATCCCGCACATGGCAGGGTAGGCAGAGGAAACTGCAGGAACATACGAACCTAGTGTTAAAGCATTCCGTTACTTATCCCTATTTATTCCATCTCAACGCCGCTCGGAACTCAACGCCGCTCTCTGCCTTAGTTGCCAGAGCGAAATAAATGGAAATAGAAAAATCCATCTTCCCCGACTGAGGATCGAACCCAGAAACCGTCACGTTCCAGGCAGACGTTGCGCCTCTGCGCCACGACGTTCCTCCACATATTCTTATATAAAAAAATGAAAATAGCGATAAATATTTTAGTTCATAATATACGTAAAGAAATCTTAAATCACTTAATTGTTATAAATTACCAGATGATTTATTTTGTAGACGTTTCTTGTACTTCGAAAGTAGATAAATCCCTTTAAAAATTTCCAACTTTTTACTATTTCCCATTACGTTATTTGTAGACCGATGTCAAATAGTGCATGTCGAGATGTTTATAAATATATTTTCACCCTAAATCGCATTTGAAATCGCTACTATTTCAGAACACGTGTCGTGTTGATCACATATCAATTTCACGTACTAAAATGTATTATTACATTTACAGTATTACACACTCAATCATACGTCGCCACCAGTCTAACTATTAAAAAGCAAGCCAGTAGTAACTATATACATGCAACTGGCTTGAAGCCAAATCGTTTGGACATTTTGCTGGGTTTTTGTTAAATGTACAGGAAGTTTTTATTTCGAACAAACAGATGCAGTTTGAGGTTTTGCATGTAACTGTTAAGTGACTAGTTTTAGTAAAGTTATACAGTGATTCTCAAAATGTGCACGTGCAGCTTGTATGTATTATATATATATATATATATATATATATATATATATATATATATATATATATATATATATATATATATATATATATATATATATATATATATATATATATATATATATATATATATATATATATATATATATATATATATATATATATATATATATATATATATATATATATATATATATATATATATATATATATATATATATATATATATATATATATATATATATATATATATATATATATATAGATTATACTTCTGCTATGTAGTTTTACATCACGTTACGTAGTGTCATAACGACCTCTAAAAGGTAATGATAACCAAAAGTATACATACAAACATAAATACATAGCTTAACTCTTGTTCCCTGGCGGAGTAGGCAAAGGAAACGGAGCATTACACCTTGCTGTCCCTGCTTACCTCTTCCGCCTCGTACATTGCTATTAGCCTCTTCATACATGTTCTCCGGGGAGTCTTTGATATTGTGTTTTCAAAAGTCAACCGAGGTCGTCGCTTTCCTCTCATACCACTCACTTTTGCTTAATATATCATGTTTACTTATATTGCGATTAAAACCGATTACAAAAAATTTATTTAATATTTTAATGTTTTTTTAAATTTTAATCCACACTAAGCATAGAAAAATTACTTTGATCTCGCGCGTCAACTTCCCTTCCGTTCAAATTTGTAAGTATTTTTAATTATTTTTTTAAATATATTTTACTTAAAATTTTAAAACAAATATTTCTCACTTTTTAGCATACTTCAAATAAAAATCATCCTGAAACTAATTGACTTGCAAAATTAGTAATTTCAAAGCACTAGACGATTATAAAGGCAGTCAGGTCATCTAAGTATGCATTATTCAAGAGTAAATATCTTTCGAGCTTATATGCTGTTTGGATACTATTCTGATTAATGTTTTATAGAGAGATAATGAGAGACCGCTCAAAGGAGAGAGCAGTAGGTGCATAATTTACGTTTAGATGAAGTAAAATTTTGCTTTATGTGACAAAAAGTTAAAAACCAGTGTTTATTAGCAACTGTTCTGTTGTTAAATTTTAATATTTGTGAGAATGAAAAGCTACTTTCTAGCTTTAGCTTTTCGCTTAAAACAATTTTTTTTACCTAATTATTTGGTCTAAAAGAACCCATTTACACCACGTTTACAATCAGAACTGTGCCACGATGTGTTCCACAACTGATATATTCAGAAAATATTTTAAAATATCAGGACAATTGTAGATCCTATGATTTATTGCCACCCTATTTATATCGTTTTGCTCAGAATTGAAGCTCGTGGCAATATTTTTTGAACGTTGACAACTTTAATGTGTGGACCGTACGTTAACTGTTACGATACATTCGTTTTATGGCGTTTGTTCGTCAGAATGAGAAGTTGTTGCATATTTCTTCGTATGGCAAACGAGACGTGGACAGGTAATGTATTTTGAAAGTTAGTTTGTGTATTACATTGTCGTTTTTAAAAATATATGAATCATTAAAAAATCTCGTATCAAAAAATCCTTATAATATATTCTAACATTACACACACATTATTTAGGTAAGCTTTTATTTTAATTTAATTTTTTTATAAATTCACGCTTTATCCCTCAGCAGAGAACAGCAGGAACCATAAGGACCTGGTGTTAAGACACTCTCTTACTTTGAGTGGCGAAACTCAACGCCATACTTTGCCTAGTTGCAAGAGCGAAGAAAATGGACATGGAAAAATATATCTTCCCCAAGTGGGAATTGAACACACAAACTGTCACATTTAAAGGCAGACGCTATGCCTCTGCGCTATGACAGTACTTAAATTGAAATATACTTACAGTATTTTATAGAAAATATAAATATTAGTTTCTTGCTTGTGTCAAGCAAGTTTTCGAGACTGCATGTTGAGTGGTGAAACTCATCGCCTCACTACATCTTCCAGAGCTGGGAATTGCACTCGAGGGCGTGTCGTACATGTATACAATTATCGTTCTAACAGCTGCTTTCCAACTACACCACAATTATTTACGAACTAATAATTTAATAAATAAAGTATAGATATTATAAATTTTTGGTAAATAGATGATCGAAAAAATGATTTTTGAAGTGTTAATCCATTACAATACTTAAAAACATCATATAAAGATTTAAACGAAGCGTTTATAAATTGAATGGTAGCAGCGAAATAAGTTGTATAAAACAAACAAAACATAAGAATTTTTGACGGGGAGTGATGAAGAACGCATGATCAGTGCGCTTGTACGGTTTGCTAGAGGCGCGGGCTCAAATCCTACTGCGGTTAAATTTTATAAAAATTGTATACATTCTCTTAAAGTATATTTTCTATACTTAGTGTGCACTTTAAAATTAAGACTTAAAAAAATCATAGAAATATTTAATATAAATAGTATTTTCTCTCGCCAAGCGGTTGTTCTTTGTAATAATATATGGGTAGCGAAAATTTGTAAAAATCTCCCTATAAAGGTGTAAACAGCGGTTAGAAGTGCAAATAAGTAGTATACAACACACAAAAATTTTAGATGCGGCGTGGTAAAGTACGCATGGCTTAGTAGTCAGAGCGCTTGTACGGTTTGAAAGAGGAGCGGATTCAAATTTTGTTTAATTTTTCATGTTTTCTTTAAGTGATTACCATATTTTATACTTATTTACTATACATGTGTATATACATATAAATAAAATTAAAATATTTGTTTGTCTTTTTCTAGGGTCACTATTAAATAACAAGATGCTTTGCTTAACTATTTTATTAAAACAGTCACGTTCATAATAAACAGCCAAATATTGTGACAAATTATAAAGTACGTAATATATAAAGTACTAAGTTTAATATTTTAATATATAACTAAATGTCAATCTAAGAGTATAAATATTTCGTTGAATTTTTTTTAAATTAAATAAATTAAATGTTTTGTAATCTTTTCCGTTATATAAAAGACGGCAGTTTGTTGGAAGCCATTTTTACTTATTTTTCTAAAATAAGTATAGTAAGCAAAGCGAGGCGTTGAGTTCCGCCACTCAACACGCAATGCCTCGATAAAGGTGGTAAGTGGGGACGTAGAAAGCAAGGACTAAGCAACGGAGTGTCTTAACACTAGGTTCGCACGGTCCCTGCAGTTTCTTCTGCTTACCCTGCCATATGCGGGATAAAGCGTGAAGGTAAAAAAAGTATAGATATATTTTGCTGAAGCAATATTTTTTATAGAATAAAATTAACAGCCTACATAAAATATACATAAAATTGCTTCACGCTCATAGGCAGAGGGAACTACAAAAACTATGGTAACCCAATCTGTTTTCTGTATAATTCAGCTCAAGGCATTGCATGTTGAGTCACAGTAAAATGGATGGATTTTCCTCGGGTGGAAAATGAACTATAACGTATAAGTATTAGTAATAATTTAACTGTAAATCTGATATTTAAAAAAAAACTTCCAACATATGTGTATATAACCAAATTAAGTCTAAAAATCAATAAATGCAATAGTTGATTAATTAACTAAAAACTTATTTTGACACTACCACAGCCATTATTATGTTATTAGAATACTTGTATTCTTATGTTACAAATGAATAAATAAAATATTTATTGCCATAAATAATATACAATATTAAACTCAAAGTTTGATAAAAGGTCTAACTCAGTGAATGACGCTAGAATTTCAACCATGGATGATTTTAAGTTACTATTTAAGAACCTAAATACCTTTATAATTATTATTTATAATATAAATTAAAAAACGCAAATATATTACGCTAGTGCTGTTCTTTTTTTTTACATTGGCAATTTTTTTACTGCATACATTAGCAAAAAAACACGTGCCTTCCGGTGTGTCTTTTAAATCTTGATTCACACCTCGTCCATTTCTTTTCCTTATCAGACAAAATTGAAAGCTTAAAGTTCTATTTTCATTAGAACCTAAATTTTCTATAACCTATAACTATACTAAAACAATTTAAAAAATCACAGCCATATTTTGGCTAAGATATTGTAGATGCCAATATTAACTTATATATTACACATCTAATTACCTCTAAAAGCTGTTTATTTTTCTTAATATTCTATAAACATCGGTTATTTATTATTAATTATTTTTTATTATTAATAAGTATAGATCTTAAGAATTACAAAAGATATAGTATTAAAAAAAACATAATTTACGAGTCTCCGCTATCAACAGGTAGGAACTGTTGTTGAGCTACTGAAGACAACACCATATCAATAGGCTTAGTATCGTCGTACAAGGAAGGAGCTTCGCATAATATGGCGAAAGTTCCCACTATAGAAGCGATGGTGAAGATCCATAGAAACAACCTGTCCAGAACCATGGCGACGAAACCCCAATCTTGATCTTCCTGTTAGTTTAATTGCTGAATTAGCATACACATAGTAGATATAATGTACATAAAATATATTACATATAAATATTTACTATATTAAAAGTATATGTTTTTTTTAGCTTCACGCTTTCCCGCACACAGCAGGGAAGGCATAGCGAACTGCAGGAACCATGGAATCTGGAGTGTTAAGACACTCCGTTGCTTAGTCCCTGCTTTCTCCGTCCCCGCTTTACGCCTTTTTCGAGGCATTGCGTGTTGAGTGGCGGAACTCAACGCCGCGTTTGGCTTAGCTTACAAAGCGAATCTTCCCCGAGTGGGAATCGAACCCACAAATCGTCGCGTTTACAGGTAGACACTACGCCTCTGCGCCACGACGGTCCTCATATATGTATGTAGGTATATGTATGTAAGAGACAAAAAGTTTCTAAGCAAATACTGAGTGATCTTCAAAAAAATATAGGAAGCTGAGCTTTGGACTAACTTTTAATAAGGTGACCTTTAAGCAAACATCCGCCTTGAACATTTCCTTTGCAGTATTTAGACTAAAAGTAATTAGAGTTCTCATTTACGTAACAGGTCGAGTGAGGAAACTAGGTGAGCTATCAAAGTTGATGAATAGGAACGATTATTATAATCGATTCATTAAATGGTAATATATTAAAATCGATTATTACATTATTCATTGTTTGGAGTAATAACGTTTGAATATAACTATTTATGAAATAGGCGAAGAGGCGTTATGTATCGATTTACAGACTAGAAATAACGAAATTTCAACTATTTCTAATGTGCCTCACTTATCCCCCTTAATATAGAATGAAAAAACAAATCTTAAACCAAGTAGAGGTCGAATCCACAGTCGACTACCACGACGAGTTTGCACCACGACGTTTATTTATATATATACATTGTACTTACCGCATTAAACTCATCTTGTCTCTGCATGTGATGTTGGATAAACATGACATTATGAATGGCTTTCTCCAGCTCGAAGGGGTACTTTTTGCGAGGGGTAATGTCGCTTAGAGAATCATCTAAGCCCGACATGACTGACGGTAGTCCATTGTAACCGGCCCCTAAGCTTCCTAATGCACCGACAAGTCCACTGAACCTAAGATATATATTTAAGAAAATATAATATTAATAAATGTTTTTATGATTAAAATTTTAAGGTAGTAAAAATACTTAAAGAAAGCATATAAAAATTTGAACTTAGTGGATCAATGGGAAGCCATGGCTTAGCGGTCAGAGTGCTTGCACACACAAGAGGCACGGGTTAAAATCCCGCTGCGTTTGAATATTTAATTAAAATAGTCAATAATTCGTTTGAATTTTTTATCTGCTTTCATTAATTACAATTAAAATAGTCTTTTTAAATCATACCTTCATTAATTGTTATGTTTTGTTTGGTATTTGACAAAATAATTATATGTAACAGAATATTGTTAAAATGTTTTACCTATTAGTTGCCGTAGTCGAATGTAAACCGTTACAGCCTCCAGGCAAATGATGACGTAGAGAATCTGGGCTTGACGCGTTCGAGTTGGTCTGCTCAGCGGCCGCCAGGGCATCTTTGAACTTGTTTTTCTTCATACTTCTACCGGCTATCTTTTGGGCAGCTAAATCCCTAAGCAAGTCCTTGGGAACTCTCATCAAGAGCAATTTAGGTAGCTTTGTTATAAAGAATTTTCTAACCCAAGGCGCCATTTTGTGAGTACTAGGTTTGCGATAGTGAACATTTAATATTACAATTGTTATAACGACCGACAATCCAACTAGCAACATCGTGAATAATAGATATTTGCCAAGCAACGGCAGTGCTAGGGACGTGGATGGAATAATTTCGGAAATAAGAAGGAAAAACATCGTCTGTGAGAGTAAAATGGAGATGCTTAATGCGATCTTCTCGCCAGAATCAGCTGGCAAGTAGAAGACGAGTACAGATAAGTATGATATGCCAACGCATGGCACGATAAGGTTGACAGTGTAAAACAGTGTTTTGCGTCGTAATGTTATATTGAAGAAGATATCTGGAACAAATAGCATTACTTACATGTGAATGTTATTTTTAATATTTCTATATTATATTTAACAGTTTGTGACAGTTACGGGTTCGATTTTCAACTAATTCGATTCGGTTCGATTCGAATATTTAAATTATTCTCATTTTGTAAGTGTTAGTATTTTATATATATATATATATATATATATATATATATATATATATATATATATATATATATATATATATATATATATATATATATATATATATATATATATATATATATATATATATATATATATATATATATATATATATATATATATATATATATATATATATATATATATATATATATATATATATATATATATATATATATATATATATATATATATATATATATATATATATATATATATATATATATATATATATATATATATATATATATATATATATATATATAAGCTGAACAAATATATATAATAAGTAAAACATCAGGTATAATTTTCAACACGTTTCTACTTCATTTTATAAAACAGTCACGGCAATAAACGGGAATATTAAAGCTTATTGGACGCGTTGTAAAACCGCAAACTGGTGGTAAAAAATGATGATATTTTGTGCGAGAGATCCCAGTACGCGACGCATGCGGCATTATTAACTCAAATGCTCATTTTAGCTTAATTATTATTTATTTATTATATTAGCTTCACGCTTTATCCCGCACGTGGCAGGGTAGGCAGAGGGAACTGCAGGGACCGAGGGAACCTAGCGTTAAGACACTCCGTTGCTTAGTCCCTGCTTTCTCCGTCACCGCTTAGTTATAATATTTAATATTTATATAGCGGGGCTTAATTATAATATTTAATATTTATATATTATGTACGTAAACTATTTATAAGATGGTTGAGAATTCGAATTTAATTAGTTGAAGTCGGTTCCTTTTTTGGTGCAAGCCTTATCACTGCAGAAAAAAATTAACTAAAAAAATATTTTACCCATTGTGGCGCAATGGAAGTACCTCTGACCTCCTTACTTGTAAGTAACATTAAATATAAAAAATGTAAACATAAGATATCGCTATGATTAATAATAATTCTATTTAGTATGTATTAATATTAATATATAATAATAATGTCAAAGGAATAGTAGTGAGCTGAAATCAAAGTTTGGGATTAGATTATACTTATATCCTCCTCACTCTATTCAAAAGCGCAGCGTTAAACCTCGCCATTCATATCACAGTATATTAAAAGGTTGTTAATTAGTAAGCATAACCATTAATACTCTAGTACGTAGTATCGTTCTTGTGGTCAATTGGACATGGCTGAGAGCTGTGCTTGACACGTGACACATTTTAACCGCCCGGGGCGCTGATCCCAGGTAGAGTGGGTTACAACGAAATAAATTACGAGCGATATTATAGCCTACAGCTTATTGGACTGAATGAGAATGGACCCAAAATTCAATTCAAATTATTATGCTCGAGATTAGCCTATATATAATTATAAAAAAAGGAAGTATTTAGTTTTATTATATTAGAATAAATTAATACCACAATAACACTTAAGAAGAGTCTCCCTGTAAACGCTGCGGTTTGTGGGTTTTATTCCCACTCGGGAAAAATGGATTTTATCATTTCTATTTCCTTCGCTCTGGTAACTAGGCAGACGCGGCGTTAAATTCCGCTTTCAACACACAACGCCTTGAAAAAAAGGTAAAAAGCCGGAAAAAGAGTGTCTTAACACTAGGCTCTCACGGTTACTGAGGTTCCCTCTGCTTATTATGTGCGGGATAAAGCGTAAAGCCATAAAAATAACAATAGAGCACAATATAAATTGTAACATATGTTGGAAACACAACAATTATCTTTGTATTGTCAATTGGAGTCGCCAGTCACTTAGTCGCGGCGGCAATTTGAATACGGACTCGAAACTATTTTGATTGGACTTACAAATTGAGTCTTAGTCAGTACGGAATATTGAAGACGGAATAGTAATATAACTAATGGATTCTAGGTCTTGTAGGTGTTTGAATGGGGGTTTAAATTGGAGCTTTGGACAATTAATATGTTTATCATTATTTTTGGTCTATTCGTCACAGTTCTTTTATTATACTTTTAATTTGACCAAATATGCTATTCAGTTTTTTGCAGAATGTGACAGTTTCAAGTGTCAATGTGGCGCAGTAAAATAGTGTCTGACTATAAACAGGATGCGTGTAGTTTTGATGTATGTACGTGGCCGAGTAGGGGACTTGTTGAATTTGAATTCAGACCTTCTAATTCCGATAAAAGAATGGTATTGATTTTGATCACTTAACACATTTTGCTGGTGAAAGTCAAATTTATAAAATAGGAGAAATAAGGCGGAGACGTATAGAAATCTTGACATTATGTTCTATGTTCCATATTTCTTAAATGATTATGTATTTTACTTTTTCGTAATTAGGATCTCTATCTATGTACTGGGAGCTTATTACCATGTTCTTTACATCACGCTCTTTCAGACACACTGCGTGCTGTCATTGTATTGCAGAGATAGAGTATGTATTAGGGTGGCAAAACTTACAACACTTACTTTTTTAGGAGTATGAGATAACCAGAGACAACAGAGTACCAAAGTGTCAATCTAATCAGATATACCTTTCAGGTGGGCCTTGATGTCTTTTATTTGATTTTACTCTATCATTTAAGGCATATACAATTAAAAATACAAACTCCAAATAACGTATGAGATTCTAGACAACAATTCCAGTTTCGACTGGATCGTGACGCCATGTTACAGTTATTTTATGATACATTCAAAACCTTTTCCGAATCAATGCAAATATAGTTAAGGTTTCCTGAAATATTGTTACTAGGCAAATTAGCGATTAGTTTGGGCCCTTTCTGACCGTCTCGTAAATGGTACTTAATCGATCCCTAGCAACAAGCAATTACAAGTGACTAAATGTAATCAAAGTTTCTCAAGTAAACACTTGCTGTTGATATTGTTAGCTTTGGTTAGATAATGAAGTTTAGAACCGATAGCTTTGCGATTCCATTATTTGAATTATTAATTATTTTGTACTCCAATGAGTTAGTATAGCGGATAATAATCTGAACAGTGGATGTAAATGATAAATGGTTTCTTATACCTCATGTTAGGTATTTTTTGAAATTTATATAGGGATATTTAAGAATATGGAAGGATTTGACTGTATTTGTGACGGTGGCGAGTTTTATTTTCACGATCTCGGGAGGGGCTTTCAAGGGCGGAAAGCGGAAAAGGCAGTGTCTTAAAAAGGCGCAGCGTCTGCGTGTAAACGTGACAGTTTGTGAGTTTGATTCCCATTTGAGGAGGATGGATTTATTCAGTTCCATTTTCTTCGCGCTCTGACAACTAGACAAGCGTGATGTTGAGTTACGCCATTCAACACGCATTGCCTTGAAAGGAGGAACGCAGTGAAGGGAGTCTATAAACACTAGGTTCCCACGGTTCCTGCCAACCCTGTAATAAGCGGGACCAAGCGCGCAACTAATGACAAAAAATGCTAATTTATAGTTTTTCCATTTTGGTTCTTATCAAATTTCGACTAACGAATCCACCATTACCATAAAATATATTATTTATCCGTTATTCTAAATATTTACACTCAACGATATGAACCCAGAACCATCGCAGTCACATCCCATTTAGGTATTTCAATAAGAAACATAAATATTCACCTGGAAACACCTATCGTTTCCACAAGACTACCATAAACCCTTCTAAAAAAGCCCTAATCTCACCTCGAGGCTCGTAAATACCGCGGCACGTCGACAACGCTTATCTATGCTAAATTACTTGCGTTGTACCGCTCTTAACAGGTTAAACGGTTGTTTTGTTAATGCTCGCAAGTAACGTGGTCTGAATACTGATACCAGGACTGATTAATGTTATTGAATTTTTCTTTTAAAGGTTGTTGTTTTTATTGAAATTTACCTAGAATTGATATTTTAGCGGATGTGACAATGTTATTGTCATGCAATAAAATAAATATAAATTAATATATATTTTTTATATTTTCCTGAGTACACAAGTCAACAGATATGAGAATAGAGATTTCAACACGAACAATGTTTGATGTAATATTTTTAAATGGTTTTTTAATTTTATAAATATATTATATATGTGATGTAAAGGTTATGGAATACTTTATTATGGAATGCTTTCCATAGCATTTAAAATCCTCAATTTTTATCTTTTCTGTGAATTGTTCAATAGGTAATAATGTTATTTATAATCCATCAATTAAATATTTTTTTTATGACGTATAATGGGAGTATTTATGACATTAGATGAAGTATTCATTCATAATGAGCTTTCATCTGTAAGATAAGTTTTGATTTGTTGAGGATTATTAGTAAAATCTTTATTTAGCTAGCACTTTATTTCTCTAACAGTGCTAACCATTTGTGAGTATGTTGTTGTCTAAATAATAAATCTAATAAAATTACCCCAAAATCATTAAGAATTATTTTATTTCCACTACGTTATCAGGGTGACAGCCCTATGAGCATAACTCTATACTTATTTAGTAAGATAATCCATCCCTAGAAACTTGCCAGGTTTCCGGTTGTGCATTTGAATGAAAACACTATATTTGTAGTATATTGTAAATTAATAGCAACTTGATATTTAATAGTTTATAAGGAAGCTTTAGATCTTAGCTCGTAAATTAATTGTTGGTGTAAATTATTCGTGTATGTATGTATCAATGTTTCGATCATCGGGTTTTCAAATAATAGTTCTCTTTTCTTATATAAAATTATTCTGTATACACATAGGCTTCGTTTTATTGAAAGACAGAATTTAGGAAACTGACAAATAGCACGTGCAAATGTTTTTGGCTCACGTGTACTATTTGTTTAATCAATTATCAATTGAACTGTTTAAGTTTAAACATAGGCTGTATTTTGCACGAGATCGTTAAAACTGTACCAAAAGTAAAACTCTAGGAGAAAAGCTCCCCCCTCTAATTGAGCGCAATGGAAACGCTTCCACAAATTAAATATAATTATATTGATGATTAGTGGCTGTTTTTGAAAAATTATCTTTACTGTTATTCACTAAATAGAACTAACTACAACTTTTGTCACTATCATTAAGTACGGTCGTGGCGCAGAGGCGTAAGCGTCTGCCTGTAAACGCGACGGTTCGATTCACACTCGGGGAAGATAGATTTTTATATTTTTATTTTCTACGCTCTGACAACTAGACAAAGCGCGGCGTTGATTTCTGCCAGTAAACACACAATGCCTCGAAAAAGGCGGAAAGCGGGGACGAAGAAAGTAGGGACTAAGCAACGGAGTGTCTTAACACTAGCTTTACATGGTTCCTGTAGTTCCCTCTGCCTACCCTGCAACATACGGGATAAAGCGTGAAGCTAGCTATTAAGTACTTAATAGTAAAATATTCCGTTTTTCTATCTTAATAGTTTGTTAATCACAAAGGGTTTCCCTAGCTAACACTGATCTCAGAATTTTGGAAGCAAAAGTAGCGTAGCGATGCAATCATATAGAAATCGTGTATTAGCCAGCAGAAACAGAATGAGTGTTAAATAACAAAAGCACCGTCTCCTAGTTTCATGCTATAAATATTAAAAATCACTTTTCTCTGTTCCTAACATTATACATAATAACAAATTATTTCACATTATATTTGTTAAATATGTTTTGAAATAATGTATACTATTTTGATAATTTACATCCATTAGTATTATATAATAAACATAAAAGAAAGTAGTAGGGGAAAGTGGGGGAATTGGGAACGGCGGGTAATTGGGAACACGTTAATAAGTCGCACTTATATCCTTACTATTCCATCTCATACCTATTCAAATTACAAACCCCGTGTCCTTCAATGCGCGAGTGAAACTGGAAGTAGAATGCCGCACGCATCTAGTCACGGTAAGCC
Source organism: Dione vanillae (assembly GCA_037178615.1). NCBI lineage: Eukaryota > Metazoa > Arthropoda > Insecta > Lepidoptera > Nymphalidae > Dione > Dione vanillae. The sequence continues at coordinate 242,292 of JAZFAU010000208.1, forward strand.
AAACATTTTTTTCACATTTTTTGTTATAATTTTTGTGTTCTCTTTCAACAGATGTAAATGTCATACTTCTGAGTGCAATGAGTCTATATTTTGTAGGTTTATTGTATGGATTATCTTTTTTTAAATGCCACGTGTCCTTAAATACATTAAAAAGGTTATCGAAAGTGGCGACCATTTTGATTGAAACAGTCGCCCGCGGGTAATTAGGAAAAGGAGGTGGCGGGTAATTAGGAATGTTCCCAATTACCCGCACAACAATGAAATTAGTTATTAAAATTTAATTTTGCTTTTATATTATCAATATAATATTTTTAATATGTTTGATGTTATATTTTAGACGTCTAGAAAATACAATCGAAATAAAGAGAGAAAGTACTCAATCGACGATCTTTGCCGAGCAAATGAAGAAGTTAAGAACAAAAGACTCACGTTGGGCAAAGAAGCTACTCAATTTTCAATAACTAAAACAACTTTGTTTAAACAGTTAAAAGAAACCATAGTCAACACCAAAAAGAGGAAGATATGCAGTATTTAATTATGACTAAGAACAATAATGTTTCAATGTTTCGAGTTGTCGTTTCATGGCATAACACCATGTTGTTTGCGCAGAATTGTTCTTCGTTTTGCTGAGGCCAATGAAACATGATTTTATCAAAACGACGCAGCTAGCAGGGACATATTGGTATTGCGGATTCATGACCAGACATCCATGCCACGTGCCACATGACAGCTTACGTATACCAGAAGCTATTTCTCTTAACCGAATAAGAGCTTTTAACGCTAATGAAGTAAACTTGTTTTTTGACCAAGGAATGATCCAAGCTAAGCACAATATACCTGGTCACCGTATTTTTAATGTTGATGAGACCGGAATAAACACTGTTCGAAAAAAATTACAACATTTTTGCTCTAAAAGGTGTTCAGAAAATAGGAAAAGCTACAAGCGGAGAACGTGGTGTTACGATATCAGTAGTGTATGCCGTTAGCGCTTGTGGTATATATGTCCCTCCCATGCTAATGTTTAAAAGAAAAAGATTGCTGATTTAAAGGCTGTAATAACCCGTAGCTGATACTAACTGCCGGCTGTAAGAATGATCGCAACGACGATAACATTTGTAAGCTTTGGGTCCACAAACAATGCACTACGGGCGAGACCAGCAAGATTATGTGTGTGATTTTTGTTACGGAAAGTAAATATAATTTAGTTGTACCTGTTTTCTACGTTATTTCTCTTTACCCTATATCGTTCTCATTTGCCCCGCAGGCTGTTCTCAATTACCCCATAGGATGTCGGTTAAAAAGAAACGACAATGTTTTTTGTTTTCATTAATATTTTTTATAAGCAGTTGATTTTTAAGATATTTTCTATCAGTTATAAGAAGATTAATAAGTAAAGTGCAAGTCTAAATAAAAGTTGATTATTTTTTATATGTAAAAAACTGTTGTTTTTACAATTTAAGTTAAGTGTTCCCAATTCCCCCACTTTCCCCTAATCGTTCAGACCTCTGCACGCTTCAAAGTCAGCTACATTCAAGATTTTATACAATCTTTAGTATGGAATAATACTTTAATATAATAAAAATATATTAAAACTAACCTGGATATGGTTCTTGACAGCACGGGTAATATCTCTCGTGCCTCTCAGCGGGCACTCCTAGGATATCCCACTCTACAGAAGGATAGTATTCGCGTAGATCGATACCGACTTCCACCATGTCACCCTTTTTCTGATTTATATGCTTTAAATCAATCTAGAATGATATATTTCTTTTGTAAAACATTTTATTAAGCCAATATTTGTGTACAATTATTGTATTGAGATTGGCCTCGTGACAGATAGTGGAAAGTAGAAAGTGGAAAATCTTAACACAATATTCTCTCTGTCTTAAGATAAAGTGCCATCTTCATTCAAAGTATTACTATTATATATTGTTCTTTTTTAAGCGAATATTAACTATATTATATGGTTTGGATATATAATCAAAGGATATATTTTTTTTCTGTACACATTGTGTGCCATTTAGCGTCAGTTAACCCTACATGACTATGTAAACAGTAATAAGCCTACTATAACCTAGTATAACCTAGACTAGTGTAACCTTACTAGACCTAGAACTTTAATTTAGGTTTATGAAGTTAAATTATATTTACACGTTCCTCTAATAAAGAACAAAAGTATGATAAAAAGTTAATAAAAGAAATCGTTTTTACCTGATCGCCATCATAACTCCAAGATCCAAATTTCAGGAAGCATGTCTGTTGGTCGAAGGGGAAATATCTGACATCTATTTCACATGAAGATTTGAATATAGCTGGTGGTGTCCACAGTACTTTGCCCGTGTGGTGGAGAACTGCCTTTGTCATAGTCGTCACTACGTATTCTCCGTCGGCGCTGTTAATAATTTAATCTCTTAAGAATTGCATTGAAAACTATCGATCAAGAAATTTATTTTTTTAAATATCGAAAATTGAAAAAGAACACTAGGTTCTCTCTGCTATGCGCGGGATAAAGCGTGAAGCTATAAAAATTGAGTGAAGTCTAATCTTTTAAAGATTGAATACACTATATAATTAAATACTAATACTTGGGAAAATTCTCTTACTGTAACACAAATACAAACAAAATGATTCCATATAAAAATCCAGTTACATCTCAACTAGAGATTTGATTAATGCTCAAATCAAGGAAAACATTTAAAGGGGGTACACTCTAAACACTGCCATTATTCCAGAGTATCTTCAAATTTGTTTCACAGTTTATCCTTTGTACATAGCCGTAAGACTGAAGAAGGCACGAGGACGGAATACATCGCTTAAATGGCAGCGGTCCCCCATTCATCGTATAAATCCTATCATTTGAAAATATACGTGGTTATATCACGTTAGAATTGCTAAGATAAACTTATAATTTATGTGTTTTGGTAATAGTAAGTTTAGCTCTATTTTTGTGTACGATAGTAAAATAATATTGTGTTCCCTATAAAAGCGAGATATTCTTAAACTAAACGCATTGTAATTTAAAATTTTAGTTTCTAGATTTTATATAAAATAGTGCTATTTTAGATTAGTTGCTATGTTTAACGGTAATGTTCTAAAACTAGTTATGAGAAAATGATTTTACTAAATATTGAAGTAGTTTTTAAGAATAATATATATATATATATATATATATATATATATATATATATATATATATATATATATATATATATATATATATATATATATATATATATATATATATATATATATATATATATATATATATATATATATATATATATATATATTTTATCAAACTAAATTTATCAAACGTGTTGAACGTGTGAAATTATATAACGTGTGAAATTATATCAAACGTGTTTACGGTACAAGATTCGTGGCACGTGCGTCTCATTCTTCATGATTAATAGTCCGCCAGTCTGTTTTGACACTACATGATGTATCATTTCTCTTTCTTGTCGATATTTGCCATCAATTAACTTTAGGTGTTACAAGTTAGTGGTTTCTTATGGTAGGTTAGTGTAATTTTTATATAGTACGAGCTGTGGCACGTAATTTTATTATATATATATATATATATATATATATATATATATATATATATATATATATATATATATATATATATATATATATATATATATATATATATATATATATATATATATATATATATATATATATATATATATATATATATATATATATATATTATATATATATATATATATAACATGTTGCTACAAGAATAAATATATATAAAGGTCTTTCCAGAAGGTCAGCTTGACAACAATAAATAAAAAAGATGGCTTTCAAATAAAAGTTGCGCTTGATGTGCACGTTTCATTGATTTATGAAATCTAAGATCTGGAACATCTCATGATGAACCGTAACGTCCAAGACAAGCTATTTTTGTTTTTGTAGCTGTTTTACAAACAACAGCTAAGGAAAGTATTCATCTTGATGGATATTATTCCTTAATATAGATAACCAAGGAAAGCCTAATATAGTTAATTAATTAGTTAGTTAGTTAATTAATTTTGTAATTTTAATTTGTAACTTTACAATTTAATATTTGCATGCCTTATGGTAGAATGTACCTGGAACTTACATTAAAATCTATCTGTACACCAATATTATGTACCTACATTCAGAGCAAATAATAATTATTATTATTATTAATATAAAATTACAACAGATTACCTAAGATATAAAAAAATAACAAAAAGTATCCTTAGTAAAAGTTATTTAAAATTTCTTTAAAAATAAATGGAAATCGGTTAGCTTTAGTAGTTAAAAATAAATTTTATAAAAAAATAATACCCTTACACGTAAATGTTCCACCAACACGGTAGTCTTTTAACAATCCATAATATATTTTGATATGTCGATATTACTATTCAATTTAGTTCGCTACATTTCCCTCGTTTTTCGAATGAAAATATACTTTCGTGTTATTTCACGAAAGTGTTCTAAAATATTTGCACTTGAGGCATCCATGGCGCATTATGACATCTTCTAACTGTAAGACGATAATTACAGGTTTAATCCTAGTTTAGAGTATAGAATCATTTTGATTTCTCCACTATGATTGTCAAAACGTGGCAGTGAGTTTCTCCACTCATGATATAATGCTGTTGCACGAAAAGTGGAAATTTCAATATATTCCTAAAGATTGTCATCAATCAAGATTTGTCAAGTCATGAAATGACTGACACAAGGCGTACACTCATAAACAATTGTTCAATAGCTAACATCCTACCGTAATTGGCGTATAACAGGCCGTCCTGAACTAAGTTCGTGAACATTCATTAGGGCATTACATCGCACCAAATTGCATTGTACAGACTAACTTGTTCCAACCTGTTATAATTAGAAACAGGAACATCGACGTCTGCATTAAAGTTGATGGAATGACAAACAAGCGTGGGTTGCGTCTAACAGATATGCGTTTGTACATATTTATGCGTTGGAATTTAATGAAGATATATGTTCATTAATATATATAATGTGGCACGTTTTTATGACATATAAGGGATATTAACGACATATATATACATATATATATATATATATATATATATATATATATATATATATATATATATATATATATATATATATATATATATATATATATATATATATATATATATATATATATATATATATATATATATATATATATATATATATATATATATATATATATATATATATATATATATATATATATATATATATATATATATATATATATATATATATATATATATATATATATATATATATATATATATATATATATATATATATATATATATATATATATATATATACATATATATATACATATTTTTTTTTTCTAGGTTGGCAACGCATCTACATCCTCTCAGGTTGTGGATGTCTATGGGCGAGAGTGTCCACTTAACATTAGGTGGCCCTCTTGCTCGTTTGCCATCCTAATATCCTAATATAAAAAAATTATGAGATTCTGAGCAGTCTTGACATTAATTTAAATAAAAAGTAAAGTTACATGGACAATTTGGCTTGAAGCCTAATATTTTAACTGGAAGTGCGTGTTTCAATTAGATAATTTAGTACTAGGTCTTTTGAATTTGTTTAGACAAATCTATAGAACGGCTAGCCTACAGGTCGTTTCATGTCATATAATACTTTGTAGTAATAAAATGTATAATCACATTTATTTACGTAAGATAAGCCATCTATGGAGATTCATAAATTGAAATACGGCGTAGTTCAAGGAGGACTTACTCCACCTAGGTTATTTACTTTGTATATAACTTAAAACGTACTCGTTGACAGCCTCAATAGTACTCTAGTACCAGTAGTAGCAGGTTGCCCAGTTAATTATGCTTTCATGAACACTATAATTTTGCAGAGTCCTTAGATTAGCGGGCTTAGTGGGTTATTAAAATGTTTAAAGAATGGGCAGAGGTGAATGGACTGAAATACAAAAGTAAAAATAGTGTGCCTGGTTTAAATATAAAATATGATATATAGTTGGAGTTCGTCGATAGGAGACAAGCTCGCAAATTTATATATGTTGTATGGAACCTACTGTTACTTTGGTTTTGGTTTGGTCGAATTTTACGCAATGCAGCACATAAATATCCCACGTTTACAGTACAGCACTGTATTGAGCGAGGTGGTAGGGGTCTGCAGGGTAATATTTGCGAATGTTGTCATCTAAGATTTTTATGATACCATACTAAGTGTGACTTATGATTAGCAGTAACACTTTGTAACACATTAACATACGAAATGAAAAACTCTTGAAGACAGAATATTGTAAGCATGGATTAAAAATAATTAAATTAGGTAAAATTTTACTAATAAATATAATCGTTAATAGACCAAAAGTTTAAAGGAATTATAATTATTTTAATATCATAAAAAATTAGTTTCTTTTTCACTATCGAAGGATATTCATAAACAAGTCGACAAACTAAAAATACGAGGGAAATAATATAAATCAGACAACGAAAAAGGTGTAAAATCCACGTAAGTATATCGCGAGAATAACGAGGAGCGCCTCGCAAGCATAAATACAGTAAAATGCTAAAGGCTTTTTGTATCCACTTACTTGTTATATAGAACGATATCCGGGAGCCAAATGTGCTCGGAAGGCACATAAAGTTCCTTCACGCCGCCGTATTCTAAAGGGTCCCATTTAAATTTGTGATCCTCCCATTCCTGTAATGTTTTCACTATTATAATAGTATTCTCGTAAGTAATATATGTATACGTATATGTATATGTATATGTATATGTATATGTATATGTATATGTATATGTATATGTATATGTATATGTATATGTATATGTATATGTATATGTATATGTATATGTATATGTATATGTATATGTATATGTATATGTATATGTATATGTATATGTATATGTATATGTATATGTATATGTATATGTATATGTATATGTATATGTATATGTATATGTATATGTATATGTATATGTATATGTATATGTATATGTATATGTATATGTATATGTATATGTATATGTATATGTATATGTATATGTATATGTATATGTATATGTATATGTATATGTATATGTATATGTATATGTATATGTATATGTATATGTATATGTATATGTATATGTATATGTATATGTATATGTATATGTATATGTATATGTATATGTATATGTATATGTATATGTAAATGTATATGTATATGTATATGTATATGTATATGTATATGTATATGCAACTAATAGTTACGTAGCTGCCACATACTTGGATTCGATGTTATGATTAACCACGTAAAGAATATTTTATTTTACTTTCTTTAAATATTATTTTTTGTTGTTTTTTTTGGTATCTTTTAACTAGAAATATATATATAAATTCCTCGTACTCACATGTTCAAGCCAAACGTTCGTTGTCAGGATTTGATCTTTTAGATTCTGCGAAAAAATGGACACTTTAAAATATTTTAAAAAATGAAATAGTGAATCTATAGATCTCGTATATGTTCTGACACTCCGCTTCCTATTCTCGCTTGAAGTAGTATTTCTACCTAAAATTAAAACATCGGGTATTCTGAATTTAAGATTTTACCAGATCCTATATCTGTCATACCAAACCGGGGAAAGAAAATAACTAATTTCTTCCAAGTGAAAGTGGGTGTGGGGATCAAATAAATATATACCTAAAACCTTGTATAATTAAAGAACATTATAAATAAACATATGTATGTAATAGTGATAAAAATAATAATATGTACTATACACTAACATGTTATCTAATATAGACGATGTTGCAGAAAGCCAGTAAAAATGAACCAACTTAACTTAGCTTTCGTACCGTTGGTTAAGGCTATCGATTGGTCGAATTTGAGATTTTGCCAAGAAATCCTCTGGCTACATCAACATGTATCACAGTGATAAAAACGGGAAGTAAAAGTTATTTTGCCGGAAATGAAGTATTTTTATGTATGTTATTGTCATTTAAATTGTTACACACGATTATTTTCATGACAATGCTTTAGTTTTTTCAAATGTTTTTTATGTTGGCAATACTTATTTTTTTACGTTTTGAAGCATATAACTAGATGTAAACATATAGTATATTAAGCGGAGATATATACTATGACCACATTGAGGTATGTTGGGCAGAGATATATACAGCAGCTACTTATTATGTTAGCCGCTTACTGTAAAATTTTAGACTTCATTGATGTAACTCAACGCCGCATTTCATGTTAACATATTACGAATATCATATCATCGTTTATGTGGGTGTTGAACCGTGGCTATAGAGTAACGTTGTTCAACAATGCTACAATAACCTTTAATTAATAAATAATTGAATTTATTACCAACATTTACTTTCATCACACTAAAAATTAATATAGCAATCAAAATGCGCTAGTTGTAGAACGAAGTAGAATTTCTAATGACGTGGAAAGGCTTAGAAATGCAACAATTCAGTGTCGGGGGATCGTAAGCGTCCATCCCATTTCAATTACGACCCTTTGCAGTTAAGTGAAGTTTGGACAATAATAGCTTAAATTTAGTCGAACTTACTTTGTATATTTTGTATTGTATGCTAAAAGACTGAATTAAGATAAAGTACGTTTGTTTTGAAGGACATCGGAATTCTGACTCGTTTTTAATTATTTAGATTGGTTGAAAATTCATTATTATTGCATTTTATAAAATGTTTATGGAAAAAGTAACATGTTATCGGGATATAGATATAATATGCAAAGATGATGCAGTGAGAATAAAGAAGAACGCGCCCACACATGTTACGTAATGCAGTTTTGTTTTTTGATAAGACAAAATTTTAAGCCAATTTTAAATGAGTTATATCTTTACACCTACTTACAAGAGTATTAGAATAAAAGCCTTCAAAATATCCAGTAACAATCGCCTCCACTCCCGGAGTACCTAATCTAACCAAATTCTAAATGATTTTATCTCCAGACCGAGAATTTGTAGCAAACTATAGAGAAACTCCACTGTCATACTTCACACTACTATTTCTACACAAAAGAATAGCCTACAGGCTATATATACAAAAAAATAATTTAGCAATCATTAAATATGAAAATTTCTTAAACATCTTCTATACTTATGTACCTATGAAAATAAGATAAAAGGGTCTCAGTATTTACATTTAAATTACGTTATAACTTGCCAGTGGTGTGGATGCCTCGCGTAACTTCTTAACAGTTAGGTTACTTGTGGAATGTTAACTATGGGCACAAAGACAAAATGTTTGTATACTTTCAGTAGCTTTCATACATATTAAGCAGCTCGCTTATGTAATACTAGGGCCCAGATACGTAATATGTTAGGAATATTGTCATTTTATGAGAGTCTTTAAATATTATGTTTATACAAAAAATCTTATTCTTTTTATTTTTTTATCTATATCTAGAAACTTCTATAGTGAAGAGTGGCATACTATTGGGTACAATTACATTACAATTCCTAAATTCCATGATTAGTTTTTTTGGCTTCATATTTTATCTTGCAAATATTAAGGTAGGCAGAGAAAGCCCGAGCTATATCTACATGTTGAGAGGTAGTTTTCAACACTACGCTTATTTTAAGGAAACATCGGGGAAATGAATACAAGACAATATCTTCTGTCTTATTGCCAAACCCATTTTCTTTATATCAAACTGAACTTCAACATTAATAACTCTAAAAAATCAAGCTGAACTTCATGTCAAACATCCAAGTCGATGACCCATTGAAGCACAGTAGATATCAAACTTTTAGTCAACGCCATCACACATATGAGCGTTTATGCTTAATTTATAATGTAAGCAAAACCTACAGGGTACTCCCTAAAGTTAGGAAACTTATCAATAAGATAGAATTCAGAGTACGACTAAAAAAAATTTAGAAAATTTGGAATTTATACAGAAATAGAGCACCATCGTGGTGCAGAGGCGCAACGTCTGGCAGTAATGCAACGGTTTCTGGGTTTGATTTTCATTCGGGGAAGATGGATTTTTCTATTTATTTTTTCTTCGTTCTGACAATAACTAACTACTAACTAAAAAAATATCGAGGAGACAACCCTTACAAACTTGTATTGAAGTTCAATCAGAAAATTGATACTGAAACCCTCAGCTTGCACTTAATCGATATTTTTTTATTTTATTATTTCTAAAAATTTTACCAACATTTGTTAGAATGCTCTACTACCTGAAACGTGATTTGCCCGATATACACATCATGGAAATCTATAGAATTCTAAAATTTACTTACTTTTTATGGCTATAAGGGTTGACTCTAAACATCTCCCATTGTCTTAAAATGATAAGTTTAAAATAATGGGAATTCAAGAGAACGGAGGGCCAAGTGTCGCACGCATACCTCTTTCTTCATACAAGCTCTCTGGGGGACTTTTCATGTTTTTTACGTGACACTCCTTCAGTATCTTAGACACAGTTATCGAAAGTCAACTAACCATTTACACCCTGAGTGTTTTTAGTTCATCTTTTTATAATTTTAAGTATTGCATTATAATTTTAAATATTGATAAATAAAAATAAACTATAAGGAAATGAACTAAAATTTTTAACAAAATATAACGAAAGAGATTGTTATGAATAATAAAGGGTCTTAAACAGTCTCGATGGTTTTATAAAAATATAGAACAAGCAATTTTAGTTCGGTACGTACCACCTAGATGTCAGCATACAACGTGTTACACGTATTTAATTAACCAAACGACAGCAAAAGTCACAATTGTTTCCCATATTAAATCCGAATGTCAAAATAGTTTCAAAAAGGTATTAATAACTTTTTGACGTTTCAACGGTGTCGCAAATAATTTCCATTCCCTGAGTATAGTAAGTTCCGCTACTCGACACGCAATGCCTCGAAAACTGCGGAAAGCGGAGACGGAGAAAGCGGGGACTAAGCAACGGAGTGTCTTAACACTAGGTTCCCACGTTCCCTGCAGTTCTCTCTGCCTACCCTGCCACGTGCGGGATAAAGCGTGAAGCTAAAAAAAAAGTATAGTAAGATAAAATCCTGTGCAAAACAGTACTTTAACATTAGGCGTTGCCTTTCTCCTAGTTACTAATCTATCATCCAAACCAACCACGCATATATCCCGCATATGAAGTACAAAGTAAAATAATTTCATACAAAATAAGAAGATACATGCTTTAAATTCTGAACACCAAATAATTTATTTATTTTTTCTGGGATCCTATTATAGAAGTATACAGGAATGTTCCATGAAAGAATTGCGAATTCTATGCAATCTAGTTACAGGCGGTGTTTTGTGCCTAGTTTCTGGCATTATTTTTATTTATTTATATTATGTACATAGCCGATTTTGGTATAATTAATATTATTTTTCTTTACACACATTAAGTTGTCAAAGATATATTATGACGTAATGGTCAATATATTTATTTCCTTAAATTTTTGTCTTAAGAAACCTTTAGGATATAGATTGCACATACGCTGCAAAGCAAAATGCCATATGACACAATACTATGACAGTAACTACAGTATCTACTCGTATCGTCCTCGTATAAAAGCAACCAAGGAAGTTAGTAAAAATAAAATTTGTGTGTCGCTTTCTGCTATCTTTTCAGGGGAAATCAAACCTATTAGTTTAGATATTTTAGTATATGTTAAAATTGTTATAATATTATTACAATAATTACATAATTACTCATATATGATGTCATGTGAAACCGAAAAAATGAAATCATGATGGAATTTTATGTTACACAATATATAATTACAAATTTATGAAATTAAAATAAAATAAACATAGTATTATATTAAACTTAATATTAAACTGATTACTGAACGTAAATTTTCTCCCGCTCATACCAGGGTAGGCAGAGGAAACCGCAGGAGCCGTGAGAACCTAGTGTTAAGACACTTCGTTACCCGGTTTTCGAGTTTTTGCGTCATAAATAACGGTGCTCAACGCCACGCTTGCTTTGACGCCAGAGCAAAGAAAATGGAAATGAAATAATTTACTCTCCCCGAGTGCGCATTATATGTATAAATCGTCGCGTTTACTCGTTTATAGGCAGATGCAAAACCTCTGCCTAGTGACGAAAAAAATATAAATTGTATAAAATAACTAGAACTATAAGAATATATACCAAACGTTTGTGTTTACAGAATTATTTCTTTGTATAGTTAAAATTATTATCGTAAGGAACTGGGAATAGACACGTCTTAAGCGGCAAAATTTATTAAGCGGGTTCAACAGTTCTACACTATTAGAAATTATAAAATTAATTGCTATATTTATTATTTACGATTATTTTACCATACTGTGTAGAAAAGACTTACCAGATCGATTAGTTGAGAGAGTCTCAAGCCCAGCTTCACTAGTACAGTGTTGTTGTTTTTATCAACAGGTCGTATTAGTCTGTTGTAGTTACTAAGAAGGTCATCATACAGCCTTTTAGCGTCAGGATTTGCGTAACACACGCCAAAAATAAATAAAAATGTAGCACAAATCGCCTTCATAATAATAAACACTAGATATTGCTCTAATTTAATAAATATTTCAATTTACAGATATTTTTGGCACATATCGTCTATAGTTTAAATAGTTTCTAATCATAAATTAAGTGATTTTTTATTTTTTTAAAGGAAAAATTGTCAAAACGCCCGTCGATCTCAAGCGACAGTGGCGCCGCTACTGGCGGGAAACCGTATCAACTTAAGCTCTACTGCGCAATCTCCGTTCTTTATTTTACTACACGAAAAGAACGCTAATGGCCAATACAAAGTTACCTCTATTAATTGACTATAAAGTTCGATCTACTATGTATGAATGTCACTTTCTCACACTTTCTGCTATATTAGTCGTATAAATATAGAAATATATAATAAAATTAATACCCAAAATATATACAAATACATAAAAGTTAATTTAATTTACAATTGCTTATATTAATTAATTTATAACTTATCATTTTATATTCATTAAAAAACTAAATTATTTTCATATTTTAATATGGTATATATTATTTACATCGGTGTTTTGGATCGATCTTAGTACGCAAGCGCGTTAGTTCATTCATTACACGTATAGTGCGTGACATACACTTGTAGATGGCGCTGAGGGAGATCACACAATTACCATAGATTTTGTGGTAGTTTATGGCTGGGGGACGTCTCTTGCGTACCTCAGTAGTACGCTATGCGTCAGTACAGCTGACAATATTGATGGTCTGCTTAGGACATAATCCTAACGATTGGTTAAATAGGAATTATGTTAATTTCCTTCATTTAGCAACATTAATTTTGAATTTTCTTTCTTTTTCCTATCTTCTCTTCAAGATCGTATTTGAGAGTTGGATGAAAATAGGAGAACGGAGTGTTAGGACACTAGACACTAGTTTGCTATATGTGATATCCAGCTTTACCTTAAAGCTGGAAAAAGTTCAATTGGGCCTCGCATCGTGACTATATGCAAATAAAACGAGTAGAGTTCGAGAAAGAGAATTCTTATTATACACTGCTTACCTACTTGCTTTACCCACCTTTCATATTTTATATAATACCTCAAAAATTACATAAAATATAAAAAACACATAGTTATAGAAAAGATTAAATATATATTTATAATATATCATTAAGAATATCTTAAACAAATTAAATTCTTAAATCAATTACAAAGTTGACTTTAATACAACATAACTATCAATTGCCAATTTTTACGTCCCACGCGTGACACTCGTTTACTTTTTATGTTCCAAACTGACAGAGCATTATCAGGTTGAAGTTAACAAGCGAGTATTAAAGAAAGCAGCCGCCCTCAAAATTGGGAATTTTATAGTTCCCTATAAAAGTACGTAGAAGTCTCCCGAACGTAGTAGCCAAAAGGTTTGACGGTAATGCGAACATAAAATGCGGAGCTTTTCAAACTTAAACGAAAAACTTTCGCTCTTTTTTTTAAATCTTCAATTGTAATTTTTTTTGTTTCAGCCCAAGAGTGACATTACCAGTTGATGGACTGTCTGAAACTTATTATATTGTATAATGAAATTTATTAATTGTATTAATCATTTAAATTAATAATTTAAAGACCAGATGATACGCTGAACGCTACGCTGTCTGTAAACGTGACGTTTTGTGGGTTCCATTTCTACTCGGGGAAGATGGAATTTTTCGTTTCCATTCTCTACGCTCTAGCAACTGGCTAAGGTAGGTGGCGGAAATTTTGAGTATACTTGACACTCACAGGTTCCTTCGGTTTCTGAGGTTCCCTCTGTCTACCCTGGTATTAATTCATTTCCACTATGAGAGGACCGAACCAACGACCTCCTGTCCTATTATTTTTACATTAAAGCACTGTATACATAAATATATAAATCCATCTTATTTTGCTTGTGACTTCTGCCACTTAAAAAGTAAAGTATCATAAAGTGGAAAGTGAGTAAAAGGAGTGTCTTAGCATATGAGAAAGGCAGACCATAAACTAAAAAATAACATTCTTGATTTTCCACCTATTTAAATAAATTTAAAAAGTGTATAAAACACAGTTCTACCGTATGAACAAGCATGATAAAAATATATTATTTTTATTATGTATTTTAATGAATGTACTATGTTGTATTGAAAAGATTTTAATATAAATTTATTAGAAGTAACTCAACATGTATTTAAGTCAAAACTGGTGGTAGTAAGGTAAGCGAATTAAAGAAATGCTCCAAAGTTGTATTTTCTGACTGCATTGCAGTGCAAACGCGTTTTGAATTATGCACGGTGAACTAGGCTTGGTTATTTGTAGGCTAAGAGATAGCTGCAATTTATATGTTCTAGGTTGGTCAGTAAAATTGTCGGTATATATATATATATATATATATATATATATATATATATATATATATATATATATATATATATATATATATATATATATATATATATATATATATATATATATATATATATATATATATATATATATATATATATATATATATATATATATATATATATATATATATATATATATATATATATATATATATATATATGTCTTATGAAGAGTAAAAGTCACATAAGGTGTTAAATCACAATGGTAAATACAAAGTAAAACGAAGTGAATATCTTCTTATGTAAAAATGACCGATGATTTCAAAATGCGACGGTAAGAATAAATATATGGAGCTCTAAGAGATTAGATACTAAATGAAAAAGCCGTGAAATATACTAGAACGAATTAGTATTCAAATAGTTTAATCCTTTCGTTCTGTTTAAAAAAGTGCGATATCTTATTCCACAGACAAAGTGTTGTCAAAATTATGAATAAAATTGTTGGATTTTCCTCATACCAATTATATTAAGCTTAGATCAGTCATTTTCTGAAGCCGAAAACCTCCAACAAAAAAGTCTAGAAAATAGCATAGAAATATGTAATAGTGTTTAAAGTTAAAATAGTTAATAATTCATATACAAACAGCAATAATTACAAGTAGAAGCTTGAAAAACGCCACCAACGCTCCTACTGCGAACATTGGGACATGCATATACTGGTACTTGTACACACATTTATTTAGTAATCTAGAGAAATGAGTTTTGTTGCGTCACAGCCGACTGTCCCAGGAGCGCTTTGTTCTGTTAATGAACGGCTACAGCAAGTACACCCTTTTTGGGTCTATTCGGTGTACTTTTGCTTTTACTTTTTTTTCTATATAGAGCGGTTAAACGTGGATTACGGTAGATTAAATCGGGTAACGTTTTAAGAAATAGCTGGAGAAATGTTTTTAGTTTTCGTTTCATTTACATTGGTTTTTGAACTTTTGGTAAGAATAGGTATTATTTGGACAAAAAAGCACGCCATATAAATTTTTAGGCCTAACATTTTTGTTTAACAATTTTAAACAAAAATATTGGGCCTAAAATTTATATGGTGTGCTTAAATTATATAATATGTATATATATATATATATATATATATATATATATATATATATATATATATATATATATATATATATATATATATATATATATATATATATATATATATATATATATATATATATATATATATATATATATATATATATATATATATATATATATATATATATATATATATATATATATATATATATAATATAATGTACTGTGTTTATTAATAGACGAGAAAAATAAATATTTATCATAATATAATCATGGCAATCAGAAGTATGTATGTTTGTAAAGCACATGGCAGGGTAGGCAGAGGGAACCGAAGGAACCGTGGTAACCTAGTGTTAAGACACTCCATTTCGTGCTTTATGCTTTTATAGAGGCATTGCGTGTTGCCAGAGCAATGTAAATGGAAAAAATCATCTTCCCCGAGTGGGAATCGAACCCACAAACTGTCGCGTTTAAAAATAGACGCTACGTTTCTACACTACAATGGTCCTCAATTAGAAATCGGTTAAAGTTAAATCTTACTATATGTGTATACTATATTATATTATTTTTTATGCTATAAAGGCGTTCGTAAACTGTTGTTATTTATCCGTTCTGTCAAGATGTGACTTTGAGACACGCACTCAACACTATATTTTGAAATAAAAAGTTGAGTGAAAAAATATAGTGTGAAGGTAAAAAAAAACATTGATATAATTTTATGTTAAATTAGACCGTCTTTCAGTCTTAGAGAAGACAAAGGTCCCCTTATTTAAAATAATATTATTATTTATGTAATGACACAACTGTGTTACAGTTTAAGCGTGGCTCACTAAAGCCTATGTGATTCTCTATTTGATTTGGTAAATAATACAGCTTTTTCTTATTATTTAAAAATTAAGACACTACATATATTCGTATACTATATTTTGCTATCTTATCATATATATTAATAATAATACCTAATAAACTATTATCTTATATTGTTTTGACTGTAGAAACAGGAGCTGACGAACTAAAATTTTCAGGTCATATAAAAAAAATTAAAACTAAACGGTTTAACGCTTCTGCCTTCATTCAAAATAAAATGCCTAAATACTTTCTTATGATAGCCTGTGTGTGCCTAAAAGTGCCTGAATATTAAACTTCAACTTTCGGAACTCATTCAGTACGTATAAGATTTAATTGAATCAGCTATTGAGTAAAGGAAGAGGTTTATTATACTTATATATCCCTTGGTATTAATTTAATAAGAATCGTTGTGGTGCAGAGGTTCGATTCCTACTCGAGGATAATGAATTATACTCATTTTCTTGGTCTTTACGCTTTGGTAACTAAGTTAAACGTGGCGTATAGTTTCGCCACAATGCCTTAAAAGGCGGAGGGCGGGAAACGGATTGTCTTAATACTAGGTTCCTACGGTTTCCGCGGTTACCTCTGCCTACACCGGCATGTATCGGATATAATGTGAAGCTAAAAAAATAAAGCTTAGATAATCTTCTACTTAAAATAACCGCCAACAGTTAATTCTTCTTTATAATTATTTCAGTTTAAAAGTAACGAAAGATATACTACAAATGTATATACAATTTTCGTCAGCGAAATACGTAATATTTGCGGAATTTTCTTTCATTTGCACGGTAACTTCTCACTACAACTACCTATAGGTAAAACGGGAAGAACTCTATAGATTTTGATTACGCTCCGAATTTCATACGAAATGCCGCAAAAATACCTTTTGATTGTGTAATTTGAGTGTAGTACAGTATACCCACAAACCGTCGCGAATACAGGCAGATTCTGTGCTTTTTTATTATTATAATGACATATGTATTATTTTTCCTGTCAAAAAAATGGATTTAGTTTTAATCCTCTATAGTTCACCTAATTTACAATACCTAGATAGGTATTTAGTATATATTGTTATCTAATTTAGTATATATATTAAAATCTGGGGTATTTCACCCTTATAAAAAGCGTCACAAAGATAATTCCTAGCGTACACAAAGTCCAAGCCCCGCTTCCTACAATTAAATATCAGTTAATGGGTAAAGCTTCTTATCTCAAGACAATCCTTGGCTTCACGCTGGATGCACACAGACGTACGACCATTGTGAATGCGATGAAAATTATTTTTAATTAGAAAAATAAAGCAAATCGCGAAAGACAAAGGGAGCATATTGTTAAAGTGACGCTTGAAATTCTCTCTTAAAATAGTATGATATTATTCTTGGAGTTAAAAATATATCTACATGAGATTGTTTAATTTTTGCCCCTGTGGCACAGTGGAACTATGACGACTTGAAACGATTGTTATAACTTCACTTTTTTTAATTTATCTGTACTAATAAGATTAAGCTAGTGTTAAGATTGTAGTCGCTTGATATATAGTGTTTTGATTTCAAGGGAAAAGTGGGAGAAATTAATGTTAGTAAAGTTTTGGACTGCCTATCCTGAATAAATAAATGACGGACTAAAATATATGTACATACATATTCCAATTTAAAAAAATGTATTTCCATTTTCTTGGCTCTGTAGGTAAGTAAGTAAGTATGTAAGTAAGTAAGTAAGTAGTAGGTAGGTAGGTAGTAGGCAAAGCGCGGCGTTAAGTTCCACTCAACACGCAATGTCTTGAAAAAGGCGGAAAGCAGAGACGGAGAAAGCAGGGACTAAGCAACGGAGTGTCTTTACACTTTTGTAAGATTTGTCTGATTTTATATTTTAACAAAGCAAATATCACAGGTATAATTAAATAAATATAATAATAAAAAACTTTTGTTACTAAATAACTAACTAACAAACAAAGCACAGCCTACAAACCTCTTTTTAATTAGCTTAGAAGATCGATCTTGGGATATTACATAGAAGCACTACTCGAGATTCACAAAATTCAAGAATATTATAAAACAAGGCTGTACGTCCTCACAAAAGAAATCCTAGCAACTGAATTTCATTAAAAATTAGTAGAAACCAACGTATCTGGTACGATATATTAATATATGAAGATTAATATATGAAATGTATATCTATTAAATCGTTTCATTCGACAGTTGGGGAACAAAGCTCGTTGGTTCACGTGTGGACATTTCGATACTATGATTTATGCTCTATAAAGGTACCTACCTACTTTTGTAGAGAAGCGTTGAATTATTCAAATTTTAATATGTGCTAACTTTGGACGTGAAATAGAATTGTTGAGTTACGTATGTTTTATCGTGAACTTCTAACGTGTAAATATTTAAACTGGATTTAGTATTACTTTTTTTAACAGCTGATGTTGTTTAATAATATTTAATATTTAAATGGATTAAAGACAGAATAACTTGTAAATTGAAATGATTTAATTTGAAATGTTATCCAATATTTACAATATTCCTATGGCGTAGTTTAATTTGTAATGAACAGGCTTGTCGTGGCGCAGAGGCGCAAGTCTTTAAACTTGACAGTTCGTGGGTTGATTTCCACTTGGAGAGGCCGGATTGTTCTAATTCCATTTTCTTAAAATGTGGCGTTGAGTACCCCACTCAACATGCAACGTCTGGAAAAGGTGGCAACTGGGAAATGGAGTGTCTTAACACTAAGTTACCACGGTTACTTTCGGTTTTGTTTAAATAATATTTGTTAATCTCAAAATAAGTAAAAAAAGCTTATTAATATTATTTGAATTTTACTCAGGAAAGCGTTATTTAATAAATAATTGTTGCTGGCTATTCTCAGTAAAAATTGCCTTCTTAAGTAACTTATTTTTTTTAATTTTTAAATAATTTTCATTTTAAATAATTTTCATGTATATTACAATAACTAACACAAAAACTGTATTCATTTATTTTTTATCTTCACGTTTTATCCCGCACATAGCAGAACCATAGGAACAGTGGGAACCAAGACATTCCGTCCCCCACTTTTCGTCTTTCTTGATTGGCTTGGCTTGCGTGTTGCGTTTGTCAGAGCGAAGAAAATGAAAATAAAAAAATTCATCGTCCCGAATGGGAATCGAACCTATAAACTGCCTGTGCTTACAGGACTGACGCTACGCCTCTACTCCACGACGATTGTCTTATATTTTTAAATAGTAATAGAAATATATTTTTAATGATATTTATAGTTTTTACCAAATATTACTTTATTACAGGACTAATGTCGTATAATTCAACATTTTTATCTAAATTGACAAGGGTATACCATTTATTATAATATCACACTCGCTGTCAAGGTATAGGCTACGGGCTAACTCATATTAGTTTTCTGACCCACTGTTTTATGCATGAGCGAGAAGTAATAAACATTGTATCGATTTGTATCGATAATCTAAATGGAGGTTCGTTAGAATTGGGTTCTTGGATTGCTAGTAAAATTATATTTGGGTTTTTTGAATATATAAAAATGGAATGGAGTAAAATGATATTGTTTTTATCATATTTTCTTTTTTTTATATGTATATTACACATATTTAATTATGTAGTATGTGTAGTAAATAGAAGAGTACATTTGATTTTTCCTATCAAGATATAACGGAGTGTGCCTCGTACCCAGAGAATAAAGTGAGCATTAATGGCTGCTCAGAAGAAGGTGTGTAGGGCGGTTATGGCCCGACTGGCCACGCCGAGGCGCGGTCGTGCCGTTGTGAGAGATGGGCCGCTTCGCCTGTTACGGCGGCGACGGCGAGTCTTGGGACTGAGGAGTGTAACCTTCCGTTGTAGTTACGGTTGGCTACAGTAATTGGGTCATCGGGGTCTAGAAGAACGCATCGAGGGCGTCGAAGTAGTTAGTGAGGATGGGGAGCGTACTTAGACGCTTCGACGATTAGGGGATTAGGGTGAGAGTCTGCGCGCTCGTAGTAGCGCTTGGCTAAACCTTTCGAAGTCTTTATGGAGGTCTACGTTGCGAACGTAGCAGGGGCATCCGGATGCTATCCTGAGGAATTTGTTTTGGACTCTCTGAAGGAGATCTGTGTTAGTGTGTGCGAACACTACACTGGCGTAGGTCATGATGGGGCGGATGCAAGTTTTGTACAATGTCAGCTTGTTGCGAAGTGACATTTTACTCCGCTTGCATATGAGCGGGTACAGCCTGCTTAAGATGAACATGGCTTTGTTTCTCACTAATTGATGTGAGGACGGAAAGAGAAACGCGAATCTAGTATGACGCCTAGATATTTGACCTGGTTTTCCCAGGGGATCGGTTTATTTTGTAGCCGAATAGTAGAGACGGTTTCGTAACGTTTACGCGGAAAGAGTACCGCTGCGCTCTTCTCCAGGTTGACCTCAACCCACGAGCAACCGTCGCACTGCCTTTTATAGTAAAAATCATAATAACAACACCTGTTGAACACAGGTGTTTAATCAATTAAATAACTTTTAAAATTCATTTTTATATTTCGTTTTAACAATGATTAATAAATTTTTGATTATTAAACAATAAACAACAACTGATTTACAAATTAATTCAAAGCGAATTAATTTACTGAATTAATATGTGCAAATGCACATATATAGACATTATGGCGAAGAATTCAGTAAAATAAAAAAAAATACTCCATAGTTTCATTTAACTATAAAAGCCAATTAAACGATCAACAAAACAAAAGTTGCAAACATTTTCTATGGGATTTAGTAAATATGCTTTTTAAATTCACTAAAGCCAAGTTATAAAAACAATAGGACTATTGTAATGCAGTTTGTAAGGCTCTTGTCCAGTGGCAATGTGCAGTACATGTGATGGTAATGTTGGGAAGAGTCACGAATTATATTCGAATCTAAATTGGTTCTTACTACTATAGAAATAAAGTCCTAAATATATAGCGTACGTTGCGTTTACAATACTATAGAGAGAGGTTTGACTGCCAGTGGAAGAGTAAATATAGTTTGTAATTTGCTGGATTTGTAGCGAAAATTTATTTTAAGATATTATAAATATAAATCATTTTTTTTTTCCAAATATTATTTTTTGGACGATGTGATAAATTTAAAATTTAGAATTTGTAATACATATTCTATAAGATATATACATTCTTGACCGCATATAAGACCAATACAAAGGCAAACACAAAAAAATTAACTCAATAAAATGTAGAGCGTGTCAACACAAAAAGAGTTCAAATAATCGGTCATGATATATGGTAATTAAAATGACATCTGTCTAT
Source organism: Dione vanillae (assembly GCA_037178615.1). Classification (NCBI taxonomy): domain Eukaryota; kingdom Metazoa; phylum Arthropoda; class Insecta; order Lepidoptera; family Nymphalidae; genus Dione; species Dione vanillae. The sequence continues at coordinate 264,349 of JAZFAU010000208.1, forward strand.
ATATATATATATATATATATATATATATATATATATATATATATATATATATATATATATATATATATATATATATATATATATATATATATATATATATATATATATATATATATATATATATATATATATATATATATATAAACTCTATATTGTATGGAATATAAAATATTATAAAGAACAAAAGACAAGATATAAACGCAATATTTAGTAGTCAACCGGCACTCGACGAGGCCGCAATGCGGGCGACGTATTTAAAACTCGTATGCCTGAAACTGATTTATGCTAAGGTCCTCAAAATTTATCGGTTTCCCGCTTTAAAGCAATTATCGCTTACTATGAGTATAACACCCTTTAATACGCTGATTAGAGCTATTATTTTTAGAAGGGGCTTATTGTTATGTTTTTTAAGTATTCGATATTATACATTTTCAAATTCACTAAAGTGGATTCATATTATTGTAGTGCATTTACGAATGTTATTGCACGTGGATTATAGATTTGGTTTCTGTTTGGAAAATTTCAATTTATACATAGGTGGTTAAAATGTAACCTAAAATCTTATTGAAAATCTTCTGACTTAGGTGAAGCTTCTAATATACAATGTTATAATATTTTTCTTCATCAAAATGAACAAAAAATCATACTTTATTAAAATGAAAACAGAATTAAATAAAAACCAAAAAGAAATTAGCTAAAATATTAAGTACATAAGCTTATCTGTGGATCATTTATTATTTTTTGGTATACTGGGGTTGTGAATAATATTTGAAATAACATGATAAAACTGTAGACACCATCGTGATCCAGTGGTGTTTTAGTGTATTAAACATTATTAGCAGTTCGATTCTTGCTCATAGAACTGATTATTATGATTTAAATTTCCATAATTATTCATTATATTATTTGTTTTTAATATAATTATTACAATTTTTAGTTTTAAAATAATAAAAATTTTAAGCATATAAGTTATTTTTTTGTATTTTTGTAATTTTCATTATATTTATATATATACAAAAAATATAATATATTCAATAAAAGTATATATTATATATAGAGACAAACCTTGATACATTATACTAAATATATACAAGCAGACAATGTACAAGAAATAAACTACTCTTAATAAATATCAGGAAAGTTCCTACAATCTGGATTAATTTGTAACGTGATGCTAGAGTGGCCATTAATTGAGGAAATATGAAAATGTAACTTTATATTATAACGAAATTATTTTCTTAGTCAGATATTAATTATAAAGTAATTATATTATAGAGTATTATATGATATAGTGATTTCTTGCTATTTAAAATATAAATACCATGGAGTCATTTTGGAATTTTAGATAGATTTCGAATAGTATATATATATATATATATATATATATATATATATATATATATATATATATATATATATATATATATATATATATATATATATATATATATATATATATATATATATATATATATATATATATATATATATATGTTCAAACATAGCTTCACGCTTTACCCCTTGCGGGGTAGTCAGAGAGAATGGAGCATTAAACGCTGCGGTCCTTTCATAACTCTTTTCGAAACGTATGGGTAAAAAATATATTGTATAGACATTTTCTCACATTAGCCAAAGAAGATAGTGTAAAATAAAAACCTATACTACTATATTTGTAATCGATGGAAATATAATTTAAAAAAATAAATTTATTCCTTTATTTATTTTATCCTTTCTTGTAGCTTCAAAGCTTTAAAGCTTGTGTGGTCATCCTAAGTCTTCACTGTTAAGTAATTGCCTCAATTCCATATCTCGCTGCGCTCGTTTGTAAAAAAGCTAACTACACACTGCATGTTATATAGAGTTTTTAGTTATTTAACAGATAAATGAATTCATGCTCTTTAAGCTAAATATACCAATGCAACGTGTCGTTTTTATTTATTAAAACGTCATTGAAACACTTATTTGTCTAAATTCAAGCCGCATTGTTTTCTTTTAGACTGTTGATTTAATGTATGTACAAGTAAATATAAACTTGGTCTTCACTAAACTTGGGCTATCCAGCATTTATTCTAATTGTAGGAAACTATTCACCATTACATTACTCATAAAATCGCTTCTTCTTCTTCTCTTTTCTTTATATATATATATATATATATATATATATATATATATATATATATATATATATATATATATATATATATATATATATATATATATATATATATATATATATATATATATATATATATATATATATAATATATATATATATATATATATATATATATAGTATTATCATATAAATCATATTTTAAAGTTTTAAATATTTTAAACATGTCAATTGGACCTAATGGTTTCAATAGCATTTTCAAATCGTTCAGAAACCCATTTGAAATATAGGTATATTTTTTTAAGAAATTTTATTTAGAAAAGCCTAATCAATGAGGTATATAGGAGTATGAGTATTTTATTAACTTCACGTTGTATTCTACATATAGGATAAACTAGGATGAACAGCAGAATTAAAGTGTTACGAAACTCCCGGATATTGCATTTTGAGTGTTGTAACTCAATGCCGCGTTAAGTATTGTTATAATAATAATTAATTTCCTCAAGTACAAAATCCGCAAAGGAATCCTAGTATTTATATTAATTTGTTAGGTAATGGGAGGAGCTCGGACAGTGAAGGTTAGTGTTAATGCATTTTTAAGGGACCCTTTAAACCTTGGGTCACCAGTTCGGGGCGCTGTTCGAAGCCTCTTCCTACAACACGATGGGCGTGAAACCATGGAATGCTAAGTTTCTTCTCATATATAATTACAATTCTAAGAATATTATTATTATATTATTAATATTATATAACGTATTATATTTAAAGGTAGGTTAGGTTAGGTTAGGTATTCAAGGGACATTTCAATAGTAAATGTATAACGAGAACAGACTGCGAATACCGAAACAACGGTTTCGATGGTAAAGTGTACAATATGACAATCAGTACATTGAGACAATAGGTTTGCAATTAAACTAGCATCTTGGTCGGTTATTGGTACGTCACAGCTGTACAGATAAAAAGAATCCTTTTTTTGTTTTTTTACATATCTTCATGTTATCCCGTACAGAGCGTGTTAAGCGTGTGAGCGTGTGCTTTTAATTATTTACTTTTTCAGTACTTTAAAAAATAATAATTAATATTACTTTCTTCTATCAACTTGTACTTTTTAATATTATTCTTTGGAATATTAAATTATTTTAAATAACTCTAATTTTATCATAACTATGGAGAAGATAAAGAATTCATCTTAAATACAGTAGTAAGATGTTAAGTTACTTTCGGAGAAAGTACTGAAGAAATTATTTCACATAATATATGAAAACTATTTGAAAATTATAAAAAAAGTAATTAAAAATACTCTTTGCAATATAAAAATAATTATAAAACGTGCGCTTTGTTTATTCATTATTGTTTCAGAAGCTACCCTTAACGCGTATATTACAAGGGAGAGATAGCGTTTCTCAAGATACTAGATTATGTCGCAGACAGAATGGAAGTTCCTACAAAAGATTAATTATCTGAGACTGTACTTGTAGGATTATATTCACTTGGATTGTTTTTTGATATTATTTTTAGAATTAATTAAAAAATTAAAGAGTAAATTATTAGTTTTTTATTTGTATCGGTGGGGTATTTTTTGTATTATATAGGTAGCGTCTGCCTGTAAACGCGACGATTTGAGGGTTCGATTCCCACATGGGGAAGATGGATTTATCTATTTCTATTTTCTTCACTCTGGAAACTTGGTAAAGAGCGGCGTTGAGTTCCGCCACTCACCACGCAATGCTTTAAAAAGGCGGAAAGCATGGACAGAGAAAGCAGCGACTAAGCAATGGAGTGTCTTAACACTAGGTTCCTGCAGTTCCCTCTGCCTTCCCTGTCATGTGCGGGCTAAAGCGTGAAGCTAAAAAAAATAAAACATGGCTTAAGATTACATATACGCCGTTTTTACCTTTAAATAAATCTATATATCAATTTAATTAAAAAAAAAATATTGTAAATATTCTGCTTTTATAAGTATTTTTCAACCACAAAAAAAGTGGAGAGTTTTGACATAAGATTTTCTTTTCTATTCCTTTCCTTCCATAAATTGTAAAAGTATAGTACACCATAGCGCCAACTATATCACCCTATTACATATATTCGTGGATAATCCTCTATAAGCTATTTATGAATCAATAATCATTGTTGACAACAGTTGAAGTGCTCCAGTAAATAGAAATCAAATTTGAAACCGTAACAATAATAGGATCAAGTGGGGAGAGTAAGAGCGGAAAAACAATAAACCACTATTAAGCCTCTTGGCAGGATAAAATGCCGAATGTATGAAAGGGACTCGAATCGAAAGTCATACTCGATGCGTAATGCTTTAATAGAAACACATATTTGCAGATCATATTCCTACATCAGTTAGTAATCGGAATGTGGAATGTGGCTTAAAGTAGTTAATTTTGTTCCATAATTGAATAAATCCTATTTTAAATTATTTATATATATATATATATATATATATATATATATATATATATATATATATATATATATATATATATATATATATATATATATATATATATATATATATATATATATATATATATATATATATATATATATATATATATATATATATATATATATATATATATATATATATATATATATATATATATATATATATATATATATATATATATATATATATATATATATATATATATATATATATATATATATATATATATAGTGTTTTTTTCAAGACTATTTAACATCTAGTATTAGTAAGCTTACTTGGCCATAGGAACTCTAAAAGACATTTATCACACTTAGGTATAAGGTATATTACTCATAAAGATTTTTTTATTTGTAAAATTTAAACAAACACACATACATATAATAGGGAAGCCTAAACAAAATCAATAAACCCTTTAATGAGTTAAATATCGATTATTATAAGAGGTATTTAATATCGATTTATTTATATATCCTTTTTACTACATTTACATAAAATAAATATATATTAAAATTACATAAACGTAATAAATTCTAAAATGTTTGCGTTAACTACATTTACAAACACACAACATTACCTTACTTAATAATACACTCCTTCATAATAACACTTTCACCTAAACTCTAAAGGTAATTTTAAACAACCTTTTTTAAGTGGCCATCGAGTGTGTTGGTGTGAGGCCGAAAATTATCATGCCACGTATGCGAAACCTCTCATGCTGAAACCGTTAGACCCTATCCAACATCAAAACAAATACTTGCTAAGAGTTCTTTTTCATTTTTTAACTAATTAATGTGACTAAATTATTTATATTTATTTAATTTAAGTAAAATTTGGAGTATTTGAACCTGCACCTCTTGGAAAACGTCTATGTAGTTTGACCACTAAGCCTTGCGTTCTTTATCAGGTTATGTCAGAATTGTTTAATACGCTTTATACAAATTATTGCGTTGTCAGCATCTCTGTAGGGTGATTTTTACAGATTTTCACTACGTCATTTTTGCAAAGAACAATCATTTAGCGAGCGGGAAGCTGTAATAAAAATAAATTATATTTGATGAGGACCGTCGTGGTGCAGAGGCGCAACGTCTGCCGGTAACGCGACGGTTTCTGGGTTCGATCCCCAGACGGAGAAGATGGATTTTTCTATTTCCATTTTCTTCGCTCTGGCAAACTAGGCAAAGCGCGGCGTTGAGCTCCGCCACTCAACACGCAATGCCTCGAAAAAAAAGGCGGAAAGCGGGGACGGAGAAAGCAGGGACTAAGCAACGGAGTGTCTTAACACTAGGTTCCCACGGTCCCTGCAGTTCCCTCTGCTTACTCTGCCATGTGCGGGATAAAGCATGAAGCTAAAAAAAAATATATATTTGATAATATTTCAATTTGCTTTTTACATTGTAACTCTCATATAGGTTAAACGTATCTAGTGTGAAGATTTGTTCCCCGCTTTTCCTCCTTGAGACATTGCGTATTGAGAGGTGGAATTTAACGCCGCGTTATTTCTTCACACCACAGTTAGAAAATTGATAATAATTTATTTCTCCAAGTAAGAATTGAACCCACAATAGTCACAATTGTAGTTAAAAAGTGTATTTAGCAGAATGAATAGAGAAAACCTGGTGTCAAGACTCTTGGTTAATCCAGTTCTTTTTGTAAATTAGAATAAAAATATATCCAAAAATCAATTACAATTTTTTTTAAATATAATTGTGTCAGATCAATATAAATCATTTCTAACGTATTAAAATTTATTAAATTTACATTACGCGACGGTTTGAGGGTTCGATTCCCACTCGGGGAAGATGGATTTTCCTATTTCCATTTTCTTCACTTTGGCAACTAGGCAAAGTTGAGTTCCACCACTCAACACGCAATGCCTCGGAAAAGGCGGAAAGCGGAGACGGAGAAAGCAGGGACTAAGCAACGGAGTGTCTTTAACACTAGGTTCATAAGGTCCCTGCAGTTCCCTCTGCCAACCCTGCAATGTGCGGGATGAAGCGTGAAGCTATAAAAAAAATTACATTAAAGTCTACATATATCTTTTTTATCTCTTATTGTATATAATTGACAATGTCATCATAGCGCATTGAAAATGCATTAGCATCAAGTCCGCCTGTTGTACCTATATTTAATTTTTGTATGTACGGTAAAGAATAAAAGAAAAATATTTTCTGACGTCTGACGGTTTGATGGACACAATGTGTTGCATGCAAGCATAATTACGCGCGAAAGTTTAAAAGTTACGTGTTTACGTCCATCATTATATATTGGTTCAAAATTTAACCTCTATACAGTAAGACTCATAGTTTCTGTTAAAAACAAGTTAAGTGCAACGTTAAAGTAGTCTACGTTATAAGTTTGTTATGCATACGATAACATATATGACAATAATATTGTGTTTGTAAGTTATATATATGCTGTGGGTTTTTTATATTTATTATGGGTGTATTTTATGTGAAAGTGTTATGTGTGTTTTGCTAGTTGGATAGACGTTACTTTGTATGACAAAGGTTGTAGATTCGATTCTCATTCGCAGAAAATAAATACAAAGTAGTTTTGAGTTGGTTTGCCTCTGCCTATAAGGGATGTAGCGTCTAGTTAAAACAAACCACAGTCCGATTCTTCAGTTGCTAATATTAATCGTAACCCATATACTTCAATATATATATAAATAAAATATTTTAAGCATAAATAATTTATTATTTACAATACTAACTTGTTTTTAAATAACAATCACAATAAAAATATCTAAAAACTTCTCTTTCCATATTAATTTAAAAGCAAATCACATCCATTTTCAAGCGAGCGTCGCATCTGGCCAGTTAAAAGTTGCCAGTAAATTGTTATGAGTACACCGCATAACTTTGTTAACAACGCGGTTTAAGGTATAGGGGATATATATTCAATATTGAATTTATTTATTTTACGCTAGATACTAATAATATTGCTTAGTACTTAATCCTGAACGATTTGAAAATATAATTATGTTGTAATAGAACGACGAAAGTATTAATATGTTATGGTGGTATCTTTCATTCACCAGGACCAAATTTGCCTGGTCCACTAGTATTTTTTTTAATTATAAGTTAATTTATGAAATAGTGCCGTCATATAGATATAGTATGTTTTACACATACACATAGCTTCAGGCTTGTTATAGGAGAAAGCGACTTCTAACCATGATACAATTCATACAATTTAATGCAAATGATATAAATATTACTCATAATTTAATAAGTAAAGAGTTACTTATTAAATTATAAGTAATATTTACATTTTGACTATATGCACGATATATATATATATATATATATATATATATATATATATATATATATATATATATATATATATATATATATATATATATATATATATATATATATATATATATATATATATATATATATATATATATATATATATATATATATATATATATATATATATATATATATATATATATATATATATATATATATATATATATATACCTATAATATACCTATAACCTACCATCTTACAGTACAACTATTCCACTGCTCCACAGTGGCATCATGCACTTATCGTAATTTAAAGTAAATACCTTGCAAGCTTCTATTACTTGTGTCAGCGTAAAGCATTTTACAGAGACTTTATACTTCGGAGTTTCAAGCGTTACTTTGGTAAGATACGAAAATATCTTATTTTAAAATACCACCGACTAACTTTAAACAACATTGTAATACTGTCTTTACACATTATTTTATAGGTACTGTCATATTTATGAAAAGTTGTTGTATAAAACAAAATTAAAACTGCATAATGTCACTAAATTAGTAGAACGTCCAGCAACTTATGCATTGAGTTTGATAAAAGTTTATAAACAGAACGTTTCTATATAATATTAATTGTGGCTTCGTTGCCTATGACCAAATAAAAGTATGAAATACTTATGTACACATGACAAATTCTGAGTGCTCAAAGAATCTTCATTCTACATGTTTTTATTGACTATATTAACGTGTTTACTATATAAATTGCCTTTAGTGTTCTTAGGTACACACAAGAAATCTTTTAACCATAGCCCTCAGTTACCTCAAGAAAACGAACTTCACACCACCTCTCCCACCACTATTTCTCAACTTAATACCTATGAACCAGATGAAAAATTATATATAATATTACGTTGTGGAACAGAGGAGCAGAGTCTGCATTTTGATTTCCACTCAGGAAAGATGGGTTAATTTATTTTCATTGAGTTCCGTCACTAAACACGCAATGCCTTTAAAATGCGAAAAATGGGGAAGTCTCTTTACACTTTCCATGGTTCTTGTGATTCCATGGTTCTTGTGATTCCCTCAGCCTCAGTCAACTATACTATGAGCGCAGATTAAAGCGTGACGCTAAAAATATTTCTTTTTTCAAATATTCATAATGTTTTATATATAAAGTGATTTGAAAGATGACAATAATGCGTATAAGATACATGCATATTTTATTAAAGTAAATTTGCGAACATCGATATAGAGAGCGAAATCGCGAACGGGTGGCAAGTATTTATTAAAAACACATCTATAATAATATCTATTTATATACTAATACATATGTTTCACCAAAATGACTTTAATTAAAAGCTAATTGTCATCTCTGGGTGTAATATCAAACTTTATAATTATTTTCGTCTCAATTATGAAAACGAAACGAATATTTAATTTTTAATATCAACCTACGAGCTTATGATAAAATATGGATTACTTTGAATTTAATTTTAAAAATTTATTTTATTTAATTTTTTTTAAAAATTTAATGAATAATAAGAGTTTTAAATTGTCGTTTTTGCAGAAATAGTTCTAAATAAGTTCAAAAGAGTTCTAAATGAGTTCTATTTGCTAAGCGAAACGTCAAAGTTAATGCACGTGCAAACTTAAGTATTCCTACTTATTTGTATGCTTATTAGCTCAGCTCTATTTGTTGGGGATCTGCATGCGAGTGACAAATAATAAAACTCTTATACATTCATAATACCAATACGTTAAAAAATATGTTATGTATTTTTAAATAGGATATAAGTTAGTTTCTTCTTGTATTACTTTTTTTTAACCGACTTGAAAAAGGCGAGGTTACACATTCGAAAACTATATTTTTGTACGTATGTACCCTTTGTCCCACTGTAACTTGTGAACTAATTTTAATGATGCTTATATAAAATGGATGATGGGAAATTAGGATTATAATTAGTAGGAACTTTTTCCACGTACCACACTACTGTGGAATAGCCTACCTGCGGCAGTGTTTCCAGATCGATACGATATGGGTACCTTCAAAAAGCGCGTCTACCTCCATCTTAAAGGCCGGCAACGCTCTTGTAACACCTCTGCTGTTACACAGGGCCGTGGGCGTCGGTGATCACTTACCATCAGGTGACCCGACCGCTCGATTGCCTTGATATATGCTATAATATACGTGTATATTGGCTGTACACAACAGTACAAATGGACTGTGTTTAATGAGTGGCAGTTCAAATCCAGTATCCAATATCCACTTCAAATGCAGTTCAAATATATTCAAAAGTAGACAACTGACTAAACTGAACTAAATTTACCTAATGTTAATAATAATTAATTTACTTAATCCTTGTTCTGAATCAAAGATATTAAAATAGAACCGCTAAGGACAACATGGCCGCTAACTACAATGTAGTAAATGACATAAAAACTTGCTTCATATTACGTAAAGGTAGAGTTTATATAATAGGTTTAGTATATATTTAATATCACAGTGGAACCAAAACACTGTACTATGGTATAGGGCAATAATTCGATTTGTTTTTCAGAGTGTATCTTTTAATACGAAATTGTCTCTCGGATTCGAATCGACTATCTCTAAGCCAACACACAGTAGGCTATACACTAATCCATTAGCCCAATCATAATGACTAAAACATTTATCACAGCTTTGTCATGAAACACAGGAATAATCAAGCAATTTATCAAATTTCAACAACATATATTCTATTAATTTTAGCGTAAATCTGTTTATAGAGGTAATATACAGAAGTTTTGCAACATTTGCATATTACACTGTTTTGAGTCATCGACATATCGAACCTGTACAGTTATAATCAAAGTTTACCTGTTTCTCTATTGTGATATTAAATATTTAAATTTTATGCTAATTAGGTAAGTGGGTAACTAAATATAAATGTATTGTATACATATTTATAACAATGGAAAGGTACATTTGATTGAATTAATATAGGTACAAGTATGCGAGACTGGTGTATGTTTTATATTATAATTTCATTTTATATTGGCCTCGAGGCGAATTTGTTTGAGTTGTATGCCTGAATTTCGATTGTGTAAGTGTTTAGAGTAACATAAAGAGCATTTCCACTGCGCACCTAGCTAATTTTTTGATAGAAAATTGAAGAAAAGGAGAAAAAGAGAATATTTTTGTATCTTATTACCTGTTTTATGTAAATTTATTATAACATCGTTGTCCACTGCTGGACATAGGTCTCTCGGATAGCAAGACAATGATCTCGATCAACGGTGTCTATCTCTTGCCAGCTACTTTGCTTGTGTTATCGCTCCACTAAATTGAAAGACGTCATGCACTATGCTTGTGATATACGAAGAAAGTCAGATAACGACACTGAATGCGATGGCTCTTTATTTTAAAGAAAATTAATTATTTTAATTTCTCATCTCTGGTACAACGGGGCGTTGTGTGTTGAGTGGCGGAATTCGAGCGGAGCGAAGAAAATGGAAATAAAAAAATCCATTTTCCCTGAGTAGGAAACGAATCTATAAACCGTCCGTCATGCTTACAGAAAGAAGCTAAGCCACTGCGCCACGATGGTCAATTTATAAATTAAATATTACTTTATATTAGTAATGCAAGATAAGCGCGAAAATAACTCAAAAATACAAACGGAAAATATATTTCATAAATATTATTTCTATAAGGAAATACCAATTATATATTATTTTACAATTTAGACAATCCACAAAAAATGTATCTACTATAACATCTACATGTTCCCATGACATCTTTCAACTAGGCACCGTTAAAATAACAACCAAAATATTGATGCTACATTCATCGTTTATAAGCCATGTACAATAGGTGACACAAAAAAGCTCCAACATGCGTACAAAAAAGCTTCGTGACATATCGTCGGCCGTATTTCGAAAGCAGCGATGCCGAGATTAACAAATGGATACCGTGAAAGACTTCCTACAATATATTATTTCCAAGTCAAAATACTGTACGCGTTAAACTTTATTACAGCCTCGAGCTTCAACATATTAAGCTCGGCGTATTATTGAAATAAGACAAAGGTAAAATATATATACTTATTCAAGATTTAAATAGATATATAGATATATAGCTATGTTAAATTTTAAACATATAACAAAGTTGCATGATAGGTAATTGTATTCTACTTTAGAATATATTTAACAATGGTTCTTAAATTGGTTCTTTTGAATATGAAGACGAAATGAGCAAATGTTGATTGACGACTCGTATTTCTTGTGAACAATTTGCTGAATGCGCGTTGCTTTTTGAGTACGTGAATGTTATAAGTTTAAGAACTTTTATTGGTTATGATAAAGTTAAATGAAATGTGTTGGATACTGTTATTTATTAACTTGAAATATATTTCAGTGTAATGTACTAAGAATACTTACTTCCATGAACAATCAGAACACAATAGCTGCTGTAAATGACTTTTTACTGACTACTTAGTAAGTCAGTTACAATAATTCATTAATATTTACTAAAAATATCGCTAAAGCGCAAATCGAAATAAAAAAACAGTGTATCCTGTACTACACTTTATTACATACATACATACATATCTTCACGCTCTATCCCTAGCGGGGTAGTCAGAGAGAACGGAGCGCCAAACGCTGCGGTCCCTGCATACCTCTTTCGCCTCGTCCACTGTCATTAACCTCTTCATACATGCTCTCCGGGGAGTCCTTATGCTTTTTACGTGACCTTCCTCCAGTATCTTCGATACTGTGTTTTCGAAAGTCAATCGAGGTCTCACCTTACCTCTCTTACTACTCATTTTTGCGTCGTATATCTTTACACTTTATTAAAGTTCTTTATTACTATTTAACATAACGTAATCAATAACGAATTAGGTACATACGATATACTATAAAAGGAAATATAATAATAATCATAATCAGTCGTATGCTTTTATGGTGTTGATATATAAGCTTAATTACTTGCTTCAAGTGACTATTGAGCTCGATGACATAAATTTCAACTATTATTCTCACTACTCTTGACAGACTTACGGGCAAACGAACACACAGAAAACAAATTGATCTGAAATATGTTGTTTTTATACTATTGATATATAAAATACCAAATAAATAAATATAAACAATTTTTTATACATTTCAAGTTAATTGAATGTGCAATAAATTAAAAAGAATTATAAAAGAAAGATTTAATAATATCAAAGTCTGTTCATATATACAACAAGAAACGACGATTTTTAGAATATATAAAGTGAAAAATTTTACGAAATATACTTTAATTTTATAAATCTTTACGATAGGACCAATTTAAAAAATATATATACAAGAATTTTGTCGTACAGTTTGAATTCAAATTCTTCTCTTTCAGGTTGCTATACATATATGTAGGTATAAACGTGATAAACAGTTCAATACATTGAGAAAAAACACACACACAAACACACACACACACACACACACACACACACACACACGCAAACACACACACACACACACACTTACACTCATGAACACTCACAAAGAAACAAAAAGAGATATTTTTAGATACTTCTTTACTGTTTAACCTTTCAGTAAAAAGTTGCCTTTTAGAAAATACTTTTAATTTTGTTAATATGGAGTATGACCCTAATACAATATTTAAAGTTAAATAGAGCAGCTTTCCTTAGCTTTTTCAGTTTAGTTATTCACCCGTAAAGCACAAATGATATAAAAGCTCACAAATTTTATATTATTATAATTATTCTTAAACAATAAACAAGACATAACAAATTCTTGCGAAGTTTCACTTTGATTAATTGAAATGTTAATGGAATTTCACCTTGGACTGAGTCAAAACGTTAATATTTATTATCTGTACTTTTGTCAAAACATTTTATAATTTAGACAACGAATGAATTTATAATTTTGGAAATAATTAAGTAATATTGGCCAAATGTTAATGAAAATACCAACAAAATGTATTTTCTAGGAAACATGAGTCTTAGAAGAATTGTGATGTTACATACGAAAAAGAAGGAAATAAGTTACTTATGCTTACACATTTTAAATATATTTTTTAATTAAATAGTACACATTTTTTTAATATAATGCGGAACTCAACGCCGCATAAAACTTTACAAAAGCGGGAAATAAAAACATGACGTATTAACAATAAAATTGTAATTTTAGAAAATATTAATTAATGTTGTAAATGTAATGTAAATTGTTTAAAAGCGGAAACGGAGAAAGCAGGGACTGAGCCACGGAGTGTCGTAACACTAGGTTCATATAGTTTCTGCAGTTCCCTCTGCCTACCATGCAATATGCAGGTTAAAGCGTGAAGCTAAAAAAAATAATAGTATTAGTGTTATAGTATTTAAATATTATGATTATAAAGTAAATATTATATACTTTTTAATTTTATAATTAAAACAATAAAACCTTAGAAGCATCGTCTGTAATCTGTAATCAATATAATTTGTACCGTTCGGTACCTGTACATATATATGTATATATAAATTATATATAGAAACAATACATACATAATAAACTAAGTATAGGGCGCACATAAATCAAAAGTTATTGCGTATATCGACATCTTTCCTAGCGCTGTACGAGGACGCCGAGAGCTATATTGCTTTCTTCTACCGTCCATACTCGTGAGATACGCACATTTATTAATGACATTTCTGCGTTGAATAAAAAACTAAAGTAGAAGACGAAGATGAAAATATTTTTCACATATACTTTATAGATCTTGATATAAATTAGTTCGATTATAGTTATCAGTTACAATAAAAGTTTATAATAACATTAAATAATGTATCAAGTTCACAGAAAATCATAGGAGAGTATCTCCATTTGTTTTTTTCTGGTAAAAGGTCTATTAAATTAATGTAAGTGTGAAATTCATATCTCTAAAAGTTTCATTAAGTAGCTTGATATCAAATATAATTTATTATTGCATAATATTTCGTTCAAAAGAAATATACTATCTGTTAAATTGTTATACGAAAACCAGATGACACACCTCCATCAAATTTCTAATGAAAAAATCTTTTAAGCCACGTGAAAGTTCTTGCGTACAATATAAAATATCGTTGACCCTTCACCATCTGCCTAATGCTGAATGATCACTGCGCAAAACGCGATCTAATTGAGCTCTGCATCAAAAAGGTTCAAAAAAGTTCAAAATTGTTCTAGGTTATGCTACATTGAACTATATTAAACAAACTGCCCAATCACGTGTTGAGAAATTTTTCATTGCCTTTCGTGATCTGGAAATTGGAGTACGAAACATACGCTTATATTTTCTGTCAAAATATATGTTATATGTGTCTTTAGATGTTTACTTGATGATATTTTTCTAATAAGTTTCTTCATTTCAATGTTTTATGTTGATTTTAAGCTAATTTTTAGCAATAGCAAACTCTATATTCAGTCGCATTTTCACATTTGTATCGTAATCACTGAGAAGATTCTTTACTCGTCCCAACTTCTCATTAATAATGTTAACGTATCGATTGTTATCCTTTATAGCGACTTGGTTGTTAACGGTGCCATTGTATATAAGTTGGTTACTCTTCTTTTGGCGTACCTATCTGTGTTCAGTTGTTGGAATTTTGTAAAAGAAATAAAAAAAAAACTATTTTTTTAGCTTCACGCTTTATCTCGTACACTGCAGGGTACGCAGAGGTAGAGGTTCATTGCCTAGTGCTAAGACATTCGGTTTCCAGTTTTTCGCTTTTTGCAATGCTTAAAAATGAAAATGGAAAATATCCATCTTCCTTAATGGGAATCGAACCGACAAATCGTCTAACTAACTAACAGGTATACGATGCGCCTCTTCGTTACGACGGTTCGATAAGCATAATTCTTAATTTACTATTAACGAAGTATTGATCAAGTGTGAATCAGACGCATCCATTCTAACTTTTTGTCAAATTCCAGCCCAATGGGAAGTGCCCTAAAAGTTAAGAGTACGCGGAAAATTACAAACAGTATGTGACAAAAATTTTTACAAAGAAAATTGAATATTTTCATTGTGTTCAATTAAAAGTTTTATTTGTTAGCTTCAGTTTCTTGTCTTTGTGTTCTTGAGAAATATTAACTTGACTAAGGGAAAGATAGACATATGGTATATATATTTAAAGGACTGTTTTTGGTAATATACCTTCCTGTATATTTCGCCAAAACACCGAAAATCGTGAACATAATTCCCAGAGATTCAATTTAAAATCACTTGAAGCTCGGCCAGTCCAGGATATAATGGTTGAACGAATAATTGCTATTTCCCTTGCAGTTGCAGTCAAAAATTTCCCGAGATATGTGCAAATAAAATCTCACGACTCGTTTCCTACAAATTGCTTATTTTACTTTAAATTTTGCTTTATTTGTGCCCTTAATATTTTTGTTTTTTACTGTTTACTCTTCATTTGTAAATTTGAAATAATTATTTTCAGATGAGTTTTCAGAATAAAAATATACTACGTTTTAAATTAAGTTATACAAATTTTCTGTTAGAACAAAATACAGGTTGGGAATATATTTATTATGCAATATGGAATGCTTGGATCACCAAACTTTTGAGAAATGAGCATTTGCTTTAGACTCAAAAGTATATTTATATATATATATATATATATATATATATATATATATATATATATATATATATATATATATATATATATATATATATATATATATATATATATATATATATATATATATATATATATATATATATATATATATATATATATATATATATATATATATATATATATATATATATATATATATATATATATATATATATATATATATATATATATATATATATATATATATATATATATATATATATATATATATATATATATATATATATATATATATATATATATATATATATATATATATATATATATATATATATATATATATATATATATATATATATATATATATATTTATATTTAATGTACCTCGTAAGTTAATTGATCCATTTTAATGGATTAATCAGAGGAAAATCATTGAAGTAGGTTCATATATTTGTACAAATATGTTTTGTAAGATAGAAAGTGTGAAATTAAAAAAAATCTTAAAAAAATATCGATAGGACATCTATTTTTTTTTAATTTAAATATTTTATAACAATACACCTATACTTGTAACAACTCAGGTTTATTGAAAAACACAAAAAGTAGTTTTTGATTCTTTCTTTTTGATGAACTGATTCTTACTAGACTAATATAAAAATATATTTTAAGTATCAACTTCGAAATCAATCAAAACAATTTAATAATATTTAAATGTATTATTTATATATAAAATGTTATATACATTTGGATAAGGAAGCACAGTACATTGAGTTCACCATAAAAGAAATTTAACTTGAAGTTCCTCCATACATCACGGCCTAATTTCCTAACTTTTCGCAGTTGAACCATCTGAAAAATTCCCTAGCAATCGAGACTTGATAGGTTTTAGAGGAAAAAGTTACAAATTACGTCATTCATGGCGAAAATGCCTTAAAGATACCCAGAAAGACTCCAGCTGTAGAACAAAATGAACCGTGAAAAATTACTTTGTTAAATACTGGTTGAATAAATCCATTGCATTAAATAAGTATATTTTTACGCTTTATTACTATTTATGCAAGGTAGGCAGAGAGAAGCGATCGCTAAAACAGTTCACTCTTTATTTTTTTATTTAAAAATAGATTTGACGTGTGCCTGTAACGCGACGGTTTCTGGGTTCGATCCTCAGTCGGAGAAGATGGATTTTTCGCTCTGGCAAACTAGGCAAAACGCGGCGTTGAGTTCCGCCACTCAACACGCAATGCCTCGAAAAAGGCGGAAAGCGGGGACGGAGAAAGCAGGGAGTAAGCAACGGAGTGTCTTAACACTAGGTTCCCACAGTCCATGCAGTTCCCTCTGCCTACTCTGCCATGTGCTGGATAAAAGTGTGAAGCTTAAATAATCACATTTTTCTAATACTATAATACCAAGAATATTATTAAATTGAGTAAAATTAATTTGAAGTTCTGGAAACTGTAAACTGTGTAAATATAATAATTGTTCTAATATGCAAAAAACGACCCTCTATAGAAATACCTCTATGTCATTCAATTTTCGTACTTGTTTCTTATTAGTTCTCATAGAGTACCCTCTTCGTTCTCCAATCCGTGTCGCTGTTAAAACCGAAAAAAAGGAAGTTTTGTATTATTCAAAAACAACATTTTCTTCACTGTTTTGTAAGCACTTTTTTTGTTAAATGTTTTATTAAATTACAACAGACGTACATTTTCTTCAAGCTGTACTTTCCTTACTTTATGTTTGATACATTTTAATAAGAAACGTAACTAGATGCTTATCACTTGATTTACCTACGATTGTGTTTATTGTCTATTTAAAAAAATATATGCATTACAAAGCTGTAAGGCCAATTCATTTAATGTATCTTTACATGAAATATATATAATTTGATAACTAAAGCTCAAATAGTACATTAATCTCTTAGCGGACTTGTCTCGTTTTAGAGGACCGTCGTGGCGCAGAGGCGTAAGTGTTTGCCTGTATACCCGACGGTTTGAGGGTTCGATTACTAGGGAAACTAGGCAAAGCGCGGCGTTGAGTTCCGCAACTCAGTACACAATGCCTCGAAAAAAGGTGGAAAGCAGGGACGGAGAAAGCAGGGACTAAGCAACAGAGTGTCTTAACACTAAGTTCCCACGGTCCATGCAGTTCCCTCTGCCTACCCTGCCATGTGCCTGTTAAAAGCGTGAAGCTAAAATAATCACATTTTTCTAATACCATAATACCAAGAATATTATTAAATTGAGTAAAATTAATTTGAAGTTCTGGAAACTGTAAACTGTGTAAATATAATAATTGTTCTAATATGCAAAAAACGACCCTCTATAGAAATACCTCTATGTCATTCAATTTTCGTACTTGTTTCTTATTAGTTCTCATAGAGTACCCTCTTCGTTCTCCAATCCGTGTCGCTGTTAAAACCGAAAAAAAGGAAGTTTTGTATTATTCAAAAACAACATTTTCTTCACTGTTTTGTAAGCACTTTTTTTGTTAAATGTTTTATTAAATTACAACAGACGTACATTTTCTTCAAGCTGTACTTTCCTTACTTTATGTTGATACATTTTAATAAGAAACATAACTAGATGCTTATCACTTCATTTACCTACGATTGTGTTTATTATCTATTTAAAAAAATATATGCATTACAAAGCTGTAAGGCCAATTCATTTAATGTATCTTTACATGAAATATATATAATTTGATAACTAAAGCTCAAATAGTACATTAATCTCTTAGCGGACTTGTCTCGTTTTAGAGGATCGTCGTGGCGCAGAGGCGTAAGTGTTTGCCTGTATACCCGACGGTTTGAGGGTTCGATTACTAGGGAAACTAGGCAAAGCGCGGCGTTGAGTTCCGCAACTCAGTACACAATGCCTCGAAAAAAGGTGGAAAGCAGGGACGGAGAAAGCAGGGACTAAGCAACGGAGTGTCTTAACACTAGGTTCATATGGTTCCTGCCAGTTCCCTCTGCCTACTCTACAATATGCGGGATAAAGCGTGAAGCTAAAAAAAAAATTAGCAATTAGTCATTAAAATCGGTCAATCCCTTATTGTACGTGCAAACAAGTAAAAGAAAACATTTAAAACCCATATTGTAGGTACAACATTATTAATAATATTAAAGGTAGAAGTACCTTAAATATTATTAATAATGTTTTAAAATTTGAAAACAAATTAACCTCGTGTTATGAACATCCATTGTTGCCTTTTCGATACAAGAGACATTCTGAGCTAACCGACTTTTACGTGCCTGAGTGGTTGAAGTGCACTCGAGTATCGCACCTACAAAGATTATGCAATCAATAGCTTTTATAGCAAATAATTTATATACTCAAATGCTTTTGTTTTAAATTCTTAATGATTTTTAGCATTTTTTGTACTCGTAATATGACAATACTATATTTTGGATCTCTCTATTTTGTTAAAGATGCAGCGATTTATTAAATTAGCGATTTATTAATAAAGGAAAAATATGATAATGGAGTTTCTATCTAGAGTATAGTTACATGCAAACATTTTTTCTGGCTAGATCAAATATTTATTCTATGAATATATGTCATTTCTCTACAGATAGTAAACAAATAATGTGTAAATATTTTAGTCCCAGGAGTACAGTACATTTTAGAACTTAATTATAAAGCAGTTTTTTTTGTGTATACTCTCTTTATTTGTCGTTCAAATTAGTCGTCATATAATAACTAAAAATATTTTAATAAAAAAAATTTAATAAAAAAAGTATTCATCTAACACATTCGTAAATCTTGGTTCAATGGTAACCATTAGCGTTTGAAGTCGTAACTTTATCTGCAACATGGGTTTTGCGGATCAAGTCGATTTATAGTCCAGGTTAAACGCATCACTGGTGCATCTCTAATTTTATTGCTTAAAAGATTGAAATTTAGGTAGCGTCGTCACTACCGATGCATTGTTTTAAATGTTTACAGTGATACAATATATATATATATATATATATATATATATATATATATATATATATATATATATATATATATATATATATATATATATATATATATATATAATATATATATATATATATATATATATATATATATATATATATATATATATATATATATATATATATATATATATATATATATATATATATATACATATATATATATATATATATATATATATATATATATATATATATATATATATATATATATATATATATATATATATATATATATATATATATATATATATATCTACAAGTATATATATAAGTTTAACTAAGCGTACCAAACTTTATCGTGGATGTACACTCAAATAGTAGTTAGGTTGTCGGCAGTATGTAGATAGCTCTGGAGACAGACTGTGGCTTTATTTTACTTTCATTATGTAATTTTAATAATCTAATAAATATGTAGTACATTATTTTGTATTAGATTGAATTTATCTTCAAAGTTTTTTTTAGCTGTATTCTAGTTAGTTCAGGAACCTAGTGTTAAGACATTTTTGCCTTATTTTCAGAGCAAAAAAAAATATTTCGTTCTCCAAAATAGGAAACGAACCCAGAAACAATCGTGTTCACAGGTAAACGCTGCTTCTGCACCACGCCGGTCGCCGCCGGTTAATTATATCATAAGAAATGATACATCGCCCGCAAAATACTGAAATTTTGTATAAATATTATTTAGGCTAGTTAAATTATGGTCTTAAATTTCATTTCTTAAGAGTTTTTAGATATCATAACATGGCAAATGAGCAAAAGGTCCACCTGATGTTAAGTGGACAGCCTCGCCCATAGACATCAACAACCGGAGAGGATATGGATGCGTTGCCAACCAAATACTCAAACCCCCCGTTTATAGGCCTCTGGAACTGTCACTCACCTGAAAAAACACAGCTGCATTAATCTACTGCTGTTTCACGACGGTATTCTGTGAGTGTGGTAATTACCCGGTTCCAGCCTAGCCTTTTTGAGCTACTGATGTTGGTGTAGCTACTGATGTAGCTCTACCACTATTTGTATAAGTAAAACTTTATTTAATTATTAATATCCAGAGAGTTGTAGAAGTATATATATTGCGACTGGTAGTATTAGAAGAAAAAACCTTGTATTAGGATATTCCTTTCCCGCTTTTTTTTTTATCTTTAACTTAATGTGCGTTGATAAAAAAAAAAATTGAAAATAATACATTACTATGTGCAGAAATCGAACCATAACTCAGCAAAACCTCACATTTACACAGTGAGCTACAACGGTTAATATAAAAGTTCATAATAGGCTACAATATACATTTTTTAATTAGCCTAAGAGAAATTTCTTTAATTTCTACTCGTAATTTTACTAAGATATATATATATATATATATATATATATATATATATATATATATATATATATATATATATATATATATATATATATATATATATATATATATATATATATATATATATATATATATATATATATATATATATATATATATATATATATATATATATATATATATATATATATATATATATATATATACATATATATATATATATATATATATATATATATATATATATATATATATATATATATATATACATATATATATATATATATATATATATATATATATATATATATATATATATATATATATATATATATATATATATATATATATATATATATATATATATATATATATATATATATATATATATATATATATATATATATATATATATATATATATATATATACATACATATATATAAATATATATATATATTCTATAGTTTTTGTATTCTATAGTAATTGTATAGAAATATATATTTTACAACATACACATATATATATATATATATATATATATATATATATATATATATATATATATATATATATATATATATATATATATATATATATATATATATATATATATATATATATATATATATATATATATATATATATATATATATATATATATATATATATATATATATATATATATATATATATATTATATATATATATATATATATTATATATATATATATATATATATATATATATATATATATATATAGATATACATATATATATATATATATATATATATATACATATATATATATATATATATATATATAAATGAAATGATACATCGCCCGCAAAATACTGAAATTTTGTATAAATATTATTTAGGCTAGTTAAATTATGGTCTTAAATTTCATTTCTTAAGAGTTTTTAGATATCATAACATGGCAAATGAGCAAAAGGTCCACCTGATGTTAAGTGGACAGCCTCGCCCATAGACATCAACAACCGGAGAGGATATGGATGCGTTGCCAACCAAATACTCAAACCCCCCGTTTATAGGCCTCTGGAACTGTCACTCACCTGAAAAAACACAGCTGCATTAATCTACTGCTGTTTCACGACGGTATTCTGTGAGTGTGGTAATTACCCGGTTCCAGCCTAGCCTTTTTGAGCTACTGATGTTGGTGTAGCTACTGATGTAGCTCTACCACTATTTGTATAAATAAAACTTTATTTAATTCTTAATATCCAGAGAGTTGTAGAAGTATATATATTGCGACTGGTAGTATTAGAAGAAAAAACCTTGTATTAGGATATTCCTTTCCCGCTTTTTTTTTATCTTTAACTTAATGTGCGTTGATAAAAAAAAAAATTGAAAATAATACATTACTATGTGCAGAAATCGAACCATAACTCAGCAAAACCTCACATTTACACAGTGAGCTACAACGGTTAATATAAAAGTTCATAATAGGCTACAATATACTTTTTTTAATAAGCATAAGAGAAATTTCTTTAATTTCTACTCGTAATTTTATTAAGATATATATATATATATATATATATATATATATATATATATATATATATATATATATATATATATATATATATATATATATATATATATATATATATATATATATAATATATATATATATATATATATATATATATATATATATATATATATATATATATATATATATATATATATATATATATATATGAAATGATACATCGCCCGCAAAATACTGAAATTTTGTATAAATATTATTTAGGCTAGTTAAATTATGGTCTTAAATTTCATTTCTTAAGAGTTTTTAGATATCATAACATGGCAAATGAGCAAAAGGTCCACCTGATGTTAAGTATATATATATATATATATATATATATATATATATATATATATATATATATATATATATATATATATATATATATATATATATATATATATATATATATATATATATATATATATATATATATATATATATATATATATATATATATATATATACATATATATATATATATATATATATATATATATATATATATATATATATATATATATATATATACATACATATATATAAATATATATATATATATATATATATATATATATATATATATATATATATATATATATATATATATATATATATATATATATATATATATATATATATATATATATATATATATATTTATATATATATATATATTCTATAGTTTTTGTATTCTATAGTAATTGTATAGAAATATATATTTTACAACATACACATATATATATATATATATATATATATATATATATATATATATATATATATATATATATATATATATATATATATATATATATATATATATATATATATATATATATATATATATATATATATATATATATATATATATATATATATATATATATATATATATATATATATATATATATATATATATATATATATATATATATATATATATGTGTATGTTGTAAAATATATATTTCTATACAATTACTATAGAATACAAAAACTATAGAATCTTCAAAAATGTTGTACCTATAGCTTGTTGAAATAAAAATTAAAATGGCATCAACTTTATAATGGAGTCGTGTTTTGAATGTTTTATTGACATCTAGAGCAGGCTTTGTAATTCCAATAAGGTATCTTTAAACAGTAAGCTCATGACATTGAAATGTAGACCTTATTAGATAAGCTTACAGTTGTAATTGGCTTGTGATTACAAATGAAAATGACGATTTCCGTGCACCGAAATCCAAGCGGACGATGTTCTTAGGTTTATTAATATAGTCTGGGCTTATAAGGTGAGCCGAGCTGAGTAAATAAATAATATACTGCAAAGGAAACGTGTTTCACTTAGAATGAATTTTGAAATATGAAAGTATGTATATAGCATTTATCAATTTAATTTGTAATCAAAGGAGAAAATATTTCTATATAAAATATATAGAAATATTTTATCTCTTCTTTACCTTACCTCCTAACCTAATAATGTAATATGTGGCGAAACCAAACGCCGCGGTTTGTCTACTAGAGCGAAGAAACGAAAATAATTTATTTCTCTCATTACAGTTCAACCTACACCTAAGATGGCCTCTTACAAAAATTAAGTTTACCTTAGATCCTACGTATAAAGTATGAAAAAGTAGACGCCGAACCCATTATTTAGGTATGTTAGAACTTCCGAATACCTCCCTTGGCGGCGATAAATGACGTATATTCAGTTTTTAAATTGAGCTCCGCTTCAAAAAAGCAAATCAACGTACAAAAACGTAGTAACGTAATCTGTATGGAGATTTGGGACGCACAAGGTTTTCATTTTCTTGTTTATATGCATTATGCATCAACAGATCACACTCGCTCCAGCAATTAGGCTACATAGTGGACGTAGGGAACAGCGAGTAGACAAACACCGTTTGAAATAACAATCTTATGCTGTATTTTAAGTAGTTTCTGTGTGAATTATTGTACCAGTTTCTTTTGTTCATGTAGAAAAAGAAATGATATATTGGTTAGTGATATAATGGTTAATGGTATAGTATTTAAAAGGATTCTTTCATTTTCAAACAGGTAATTCATTTTGTGGTACTTTGGTCTCAGGTCAAAATGTTACCAGAGTTTTCCTTGTCTATCTGAATGTTTCATTTTCAGACTACGCAACTATATCCTTAAATGTATAATGTATAAAATATTCAGTCACGCGTCTCGTTATCTTTAGGATTGCATATTAGTATTTACATCGACAAGCACATTTATTTAGGTTAATCTTAAAAATTATATTCAAGCAATCCACATTTTTATACAAAGTTTCAACTAGAAATTTATTTCAAAATACAAAGGTCTCATTCTTCACATAAAAGAGCGTACCAGCATACTGCGGCAAGAAAATTATTGGTATTTTGCTGTAAACATTGACAAGCTCCTCGTGTCTCAGCTAACAAAATTTGTCAAACGCTGACGCTAAATAGTTTATCCAAAGTTTATGTCCTAGACATTATTAGGAGCGATCTACTTTAAGCGTTGTATAAAATATTTAAAATATTTTTCGATTTTAACATGTTTATTAAAATATATGGCATTATTAACGTGGCAGGATGTGACCAGATTCGGCCAGATGGAGTCGTAGAAATAGTGAATGAAGAATATATCTTACATTTTTCAATTTTATTTTAAGATTTATATATTTCTTTATACGGTTAGTATTTAATTTTATACACTGTGTCATAACTTAATTGTTAACGTAAGTGATTGGTTATTTTTTGATTATCGGGATGGAGCGGGGCTATGCCAGACTATAAATGCAATAGTAGGTTTGATTACTCATAGTACTTTGACTTAACATCCTAGTAGCCTTACTGAAATATATATATATATATATATATATATATATATATATATATATATATATATATATATATATATATATATATATATATATATATATATATATATATATATATATATATATATATATATATATATATATATATATATATATATATATATATATATATATATATATAATATATATATATATATATATATATATATATATATATATATATATATATATATATATATATATATATATATATATATATATATATATATATATATATATATATATATATATATATATATATATAGAATAGTACTTAATTAATTTATATAAAATTAATTAATTCATTTATTTATAATACAACATCTCGAACTCAACGAAGTGTAAAATGAAAAGTCTCTACTAGACTCTAGGTACCTTCCCTGCCTCTACGGTAAGATCTAACTTATTATATAATTATAATTTCACATTGAAATAACTTGTGTACACTTCAATATTTTAAGTTTTTTGAGGGGGCTATATCATAATCCTTAGCAAATGTTGCAATATTGTTTTATAAGTAATTATTGCGCTCCCTATGCTATACGGAGACATGACTAAAACCGATGGTTATACTTAAAAAAAGGAAGAATTCTATTAAATATAACCGGAAACGAAGAGTGTAGTGAGATATGTATGGTAAGGAAAGAAAAAATAAAAAAAATTTCTATTTCTAAGCTTAATTGAATTTATATACTTGTAACTTACTTTATTAGCGTACAAAATATACAATTAGTGTTAAAAAATATGTATTTTATTTCAAATAGGTAGTAAAAACTATTACACCGCATTAGCGTCGAACATGAGCAAAGAAAGAACTTCTGCCTATACACCTTATCGGGTGGTACATTTTGATACGGAAAATTCGACTTTATTTTCATAGCTTTATAGTTCATTTTAAAATTAGGTTCATCTAAGATAAGTCTTCATACAAGGTGGCAAGCTTATTGGCAAGAGGCCAGTTAGCATTCACGATACTTCCTATACTGGAAAACGTTTTGTTCGTATTTTTTAAAACACTAAGCGATGGAATGATATCTGTCTCTTTTTAATATACTTTTAGATAAGTGAATGGATAAAGACAATAAATAGCTCGTTTAAAGTTGAGGTTCCGATTGCCAGGTGAAGTAAAGATAATTAATTCCATTTGATTGCGGCAATCAGACTGGATTTGAAAGAAAAAAGTTTAAATGATTTAATATTACATTATAATTTAGTGAGAATCTTATTTTTTATAGAAAACTTATTTGATCTTTATTGTTGCTTAATGAACTAGTGTCGCATTATATTTAAAAAATATTTAAATTTTTGAATCTGTAAATGTATAATCTGTGTAATATTTTTTTATTCAATTAGAAAGTATGCATACTTCTTTATAGCAGTTTCTGATTACTTGTACTGTATTAAAACATTTACTCCATTAAATTTTAGCTTAAATAGGATATGAATTTCATTTGATAATAAGTTAAAATAAAAGATATGTAGGTGTTTTATAATTTGTCATAGGACATTATTTGTGTAAACCTAATATTTTGCTAATGAATGCATAAATCATGATTTGTGTATATACTAAATTTTTAATTTTATAAAATATTTATAGAATATTTAGGGAAAGATTTAAACCTATAGAAGTAAAGCGTTTTATTAAAATATTATTTATGCTTAAAAAAATATCCCAAAAAAGAAATTAAGCGAGAAGTATAGAAAAGGTTTTATTAAGATTTTTACTTTATTTTATTTTTATTAATATGGAATCTTTTAAATTGGATTACTAATATAGAATAGAAGTTATAGCTATATTACATTTTGTTCAAATTATAACTTATTTATTGCGATTATTGTCGTACTTTTATTCATTTTAACAAGACTTGCCCACATCAGCAACCGTAAAGCTAATTTACTTTCATAGAAAAATGAAATCGAAATTTTTCTTGGTAATGCGCAATACATATACGTAGAACTAGTGCTTTAGATTCTACTGAAGTACCAAATTTTCAATTTTATTATTTCCCCGTTCACGAAGACGTAAAGAGCGTAAGAGGTGCATAACGGAAAACTCTTATAGTAAATTATTAATAATTTCCAAGCAGGTCCTCGGTTTTCTCGGTTCTTTTCATCTAAAGAGAGCTTTTAGGCTGCTATGGAATTTTGGATATAGTAGTGCCCAAAATTTTCCATTGTTGTAAAATACAATAATAAGAGATTATATCAAAAATTCGTTCACAATTTAGAATTTATACCGTCCGCAAGGTGAGTTTGCCGTCTCAGGAAATCTTAAAACATGCATGTTTCTAACGTAGAATGGAAAGTTGGCCTAGAGCTAGGAAACTCAGTACAATGGGATATTAATTGGATACTATGTTACACTTTTTAGTTTGGTTCTATTGTATTAACTTAGCTTAGCTAGGTTTCTAGCTGTAGTTACGTTTGAACAAATATTGAAAAATTCAACTTGAAATACGGTGGAGTATTTAACTTTTGTTTCGTGTAATTTTACAATATAATATTCTAGATCCTAAACTATATAAAATATATAATAAATTATAACTACAGTAGTATAAGTTACCTGATGTTTTATCATCGAGGTCAAATAGAAATAACTTGAAGTTGAGTATGACACACATTTTATGTGCCAAAAGTAACGCAGAACGCAGTAACAGATTGGTAAATTGAAACACGTTATATGATGTTGTACAGTTTTCCTTGATTAAAAAAATATACCAATTTTGAATATTCGTAACCGACTTTGAAACTTTTATAAATCGTTAAAGGGGCGCGGCCTATAATCCTACGTTCAAGATTCCGTTCCTTAGTGTGGGAAGACACTTTTAAAATAATAAAAAAATATTTAGTATTCTAAAAATTTTATATACAATTAATTTCGAGAAATTATTGTAAGAGGTGAAAAAATTTAGCGTTCCATCGACTAACCGTGCGGTACTGTGCCCATCGCGTTATAGGAAGAAGATCTCTGAGCAGCGTTTGGGACTTGTGACCCGAGTTTGGGTTTAAAGGGCCTCTTTAAAACACATTAATGCTCACTCCCACTGTCCGAATTCATACCTAAGCAAATTTTAAGTGATTTCAACAGTACTGCCCTCGAATATATCTAGACAGGCTGAGATATTTTACTAAACTATATAGAGATTTCACTTTTATACCTCTCGCTTCTGCTTCCACGCATATAACCGTATACGAGCTGTTGTGTGTTGAGTGGACAAACTAACGTCACACTGTTTTGCTTTGCTATGTCAATACCGAAAAAAATGAAAATATTTCATTCTTCCCAAATGGGAATCGAACCTACAAACCTCTGCGCTAGGACGACCTTCGCTTAAACTCATATTAATTAAATAACGTATCATGAAGAATTTTATAGGTAATGTAATCATTCCAAAACCAAAATATGTATATGCAAATATGTAAAATTCAAAACACATTAATCATTTAATTATTTGCGCGAGCACCCAAAAATTTACATGTCATTAATATTAAAATTGAATCTGTGGTATGAGAAGAAATTATACATTACAGGATCAAAGAGGTTCTTGAATTATTTTAATTTTCTTCGGTCTTATGACAAGACAAAGTACGGCGTTGAATTCCGCCACTCAACACGCAATTCCCTAAAAGGCATGACAATATCTTTAAATAACAAAACCTTATTCGTGGCCTTTAAAAATATAAATATTTTGGTATAATATAAGTATTATACCAAAATATTTATTCGGAAATCTGTTCGTGCTTGTAATATGGTTACGAAGCAAGTGCAGAAATCATAGTGACGTTATAACTGTTTAGTTATAATGTCACTATGATTTCTGCACTTACGTACTACGTATGTTTATACGGGAAGAAAAATCCCTTTCACTATTTCCTAATAAAGCATCTAAAACAATTTCTAAATCGTATTACGGAGCCTCTAATTTTTCCAATAAAGTTGCCTTGAGGCCACTTATCTAAAAAGTAATAAATATAATGGATACACAGCGGAATGAAAGGCAATCGGTTGAGCTTATACTTTCCAATATAGTTGTTACTTTTGGTGAAATTTTACTTACAACAAAATAGCAATAGTTATAACAATTTGATGCTCCACTCTGACCAATTCTCCGGGACGATATTACGACGTATTTCTTATGAAAGTTACGTAACTTGATAACTTTGGTATCTATATTCATATATTTTAGTATATTTTTATGGATTGAGTATAAATTATTACGGCTTATGGGGGCTCAATATTAGCATGATGATTATGTTTAGAATTTTTCGGATTCTTTTTTTTTCAGGCTTTTATAATTTTGTTTTATATATCGGTTTTAACTGCTGGACGTACCTTCTGGAAATTAAGTGTAAGGTAACTACTGAGAACCGGGGATCTTCGCGCCTTATGCATTTTGAAATATTTACTTAACAAAGGAAAATAAGAGCTACGTCGGAGCATTTTTTTGACTTTACGCTATATATAAATATTTTTATTATATAGAGTTATGAAAGTCATATAGATATTCAAAATAATAATTTTTCGTAAAAATATCTTTATATTTGGTTGCATTTACTTTACTTAGGTGAAGCTTCCACAAGTTTCTTTATACAACGTTTCATTTTCAACGAAACCCTAGCAATTTAATAAATTTTGGTTACTGTTCGTGTGACGTATGAATATGATATAGGAAATGCGGAAGTTTACAATATTAAAATGTGTATACAAATTAATGACTATATCCCTGTCCTGTCCCTGCATACGTCTTTCGTCTCGTCCACTGTCATTAACCTCTTCATACATGCTCTCATACATACATTATTTTATTAGTTTTACAATATTAATATACAAGTATTAATATACATAATTTGCATATACTAAAACTGTCATCTACATAGTTTGTTCCAACAAAGTATGTAAGAACAGCGGAATACTGTAAAATGTACTGAGTATCCTCTTTATATTATTTATACGACTCAACGTTGCAAGTCGCCGCCTTTTAAACTAAGTTATGAAACATAATATTTGACGCGTCATCTTCATTCATGAGTCACGATAAAATGCGCTTGTACGAATTTGAATTATAAATTTGGAGATCCTTAGTAAAAGTTGTCATTTTTTTAAGCTTAAAATAGAGCAAAAACTAGTATTAGGATACTTCACTGTTAACTTTTTAACGTTAAAGTTAACGGACTCGTGACGAAAAATTCAAAAGGAACAATATCTTTCCGTTCTCTATTCTTTATACGTTGGCACGGTATTGTTAAATGTAGTCAAAAATAGTACCTTTTTAAATGTAATCTTACTTTTAGTTATTAAATTTCACATATATGTATACTGTCTTTCATCAAATGGGAATGATTAAAACTGTGTATCAAACACGTCACATTCCAAGTGCTTGATGTGACTGATGATTGACCGCAGGCCACACTGCGTTACATCGAAACGATTAACATAATATAACGTAGCCTAGTATAAGCTTCGTCGTTGACCGCAAACAATTACAAAAAAGATGAGTGCAAAATTAAATTTCTACCAGTAGTTCTATGTAAATTAGTTTTTTTTTAGAATCTCCTAATGCATCCTGCATAAGCAGCAGGTTAAGCAGTGAAAACCTAGTAATAGGACACTCTGTTCCCCACTCTCCCCCTTAATATATTGCTTGAAGAATAACATAAGTCAACACGGCGCTTTCTCTTGTTACCAGAGCAAAGAAAGTGAAAATAATTAATTCTGCACCAAGTTAGAGAGAATTGAACCGGTAACTATAGCGACAACTAGACACTGTGCCTTGGCTCCACAACGAAAGCAAATTGCGCTACCATTAATTTGAAAATTATAAAATATAATATAAATAGTAAAACAAAATACAAAAAGCCTTAAGTCATAGTATAAGTCCATACTATGTCATATACATTAATATATTAATATTATGCATTGGAATGAAAAGATTACTCTAAGCGCAAACAGAATACGGAATAATGTCCTCTAATATGTAACACGCGTCTACATTGAACAAGTGCGAGGAATTTGTTTTTTACATGCACTGTGGAGATGTAGCTTTAATTTTTCATAGCTTTCGCTCTTTTAACTTTATGAGGCATAAAAGTTTAACAATTGGAAATTTTTATTAAATTCGTAATGTGCTTTTGGTTAGAATCATTTTATTTATATTGTTATATATTTAATTACATTTTTCGTAAGAAATTTTGACATTTATCAATAATAGCTTAGAAGTTAGTATGGAACGTGCTTATCTCAGGAGCTACCTAGTGGTTTGAATTATAAAATATCTATAAAAAATATTTTGTAAAAAATTTCATCTTTAAATATATTAAACATAAATATGTCTACTTATTATTGATTGCTGGATTGTGGATCTTCTAAAATCTAAAATCCATATGTTTAAGTAAAAGCATGCAAAAGTGGTAAGAGAGGTAAGGGGAGACCTCAGTTGACTTTCGAAAACACAGTATCGAAAATACTGGAGGAAGGTCACGTAAAAAGCATGAGGACTTCCCGGAGAGCATGTATATAGAGATTAATAACAGTGGACGAGGCGAAAGGGGTATGCTGAGACCGCAGCGTTTGGCGCTCCGTTCTCTCTGACTACCCCGCTGGGATAAAGCGTGAAGATATGTATGTATGTATGTATGTATGTTTATGTACAATCTTTCAATGTGAGTTAAATTAGTTGTACATGTAGTAAATGATGGGCACTTATAATACGTCTTGTCTCTCTTACTCTCTTAGTAATTTCATTTCTCTTTTCTTTTGATTTGAAACAAGTATCAAGTTAAAACAAATCTATATAGTAATTCTTCTTTAATAACCCAAATATGTTCAGAGGCCAGTAAGGTAGTGTCTGATAACTAGGTTTGTGTGGTAGTTTCTCTTGTAAGTATGAAATTCAAAGAGAAATCGGAGAAAAGAGTACGTTGAATCTCATTTCTTATCTAGTATTTCTGGTAATTTTGTTTCTTTTCTGGATTTTAGGTACAAATTCGACAAAATAACATTTTAATCAATCACATAACAAAGACATGACCAAAAAACTTAGATAAAAACAATATCTCGCTACTGATTAAAGCGCATAAATCACAAATATTCCCAAACTTCCCAGTACGTATCAACTGTTTATTCCAAAGCAGAAATAGCAAAGAGTAAAAAACCAATAGAACAGTAATGGAAATATTAAGTTACCGGTTTCAAGAGAGGGAATTGATTTCAGCAATGTAATAAGTGTAGATGTCCTGGGTGAGGGTCTCTCGCGACAAAAGTACCTACACGTATTTGATATCGCGTGTCAAAGAGTAAGTGGTGTGTAACGCGAGTATTTATATGGTTTTTAGATATGTCAGTACAATATTGAAAAGGTGTTTTTTAAATGAAGTTTTAATTTTTGTTAATCGCTTCATGCTTTACGAGTATCTTGCATAATGCAGGGCAGGCAGAGGTAACGTCAGTCTATTCAAGAATATTGTTGTGATATTTTTATGGGTTTGTGATTTTATAAATTTTTGTTTTAAAAACAGTAATTGTTGAGGTTCTGTTATATATATATATATATATATATATATATATATATATATATATATATATATATATATATATATATATATATATATATATATATATATATATATATATATATATATGTATATATATATATATATATATATATATATATATATATATATATATATATATATATATATATATATATATATATATATATATATATATATATATATATATATATATATATATATATATATAAATATATATATATATATATATATATATATATATATATATATATATATATATATATATATATATATATATATATATATATATATATATATATATATATATATATATATATATATATATATATATATATATATATATATATATATATATATATATATATATATATATATATATATATATATATATATATATATATATATATATATATATATATATATATATATATATATATATATATATATATATATATATATATATATATATATATATATATATATATATATATATATAATAAAAAATGTACAGTGTATGTTAAAATTAAAAAAAATCTACAATTTTCTCATTCGAATTAATAATTTCAAGTATAAAACGGTTTTAAAATAAGTAGAATAAACATAAGCCAATTAAAAACTTCAAGAAAGTGTATTTTGTTCCTTTTTCATCTTGTCTGTAGTTATGTTGTACCGAGCGTGCCACTTGTGCAAAATTTACTTCACCAATGTCACAATGAATGAGGAAAATGTAAAGTAGAATGTAATATACGGTACAATAAAAAGAAAACATAGCATTATGAAAAATATTTACTAAAAAGGCGGAAAGCGGCGACGGAGAAAGCAAGGACTAAGCAACGGAGTGTCTCAACACTAGGTTCCCACGGTCCCTGCAGTCCCTCTGCCTACCCTGCCATGTGCGGGATAAAGCGTGAAGCCAAAAAAAAAAGAAAAAAAGAGATCTAATCAAAATACCTTAATGAAAAATTTAAAAACATTCAATATTTAAAGTAAAGTCTATACAATAGCAAAAATTAGTTTCTACGAAATTATACATGATAGTGTTAAAAAATAATGAACGTGAATGTTAGTTTGTTATAAAAATATTTATTGTATAATTATTTATTTAAATAAATATTTATTTTTATGATTTTTAAACTGCAATCCATATCGAGGATAAAATTTTGATATACATTTTCTTTAAGCATTTTTTAACATATTTATATAAAAAATACATAAGTGACTAAACACAAATAATAACAAACACTGAGTATTAAGAAGACTAGGGACTTTAAAAGGAAGGATATCATATACATTAAATTCAGCATTTTGTAAAGTCTATCTAGTAAGTTAGTAGTTAGTAAGTAGTACTATTGTAAGTTCTATTGTGTGTATAATCTATGCTAGCATTTGCCACGTTTGACAGCTTTATGAGACTTTGCGGTGAATAGTTCAGTTTAAAGTAGGTACAAACGTAATTTCTTGGTATTTTGTTGGTTAGTTACTATATTATTTTACGATCTAAAAAGAAATTAATTTATCTATTTCACAAGTTAAGTAGTGTTGAGACACTCCGTTCCTAGACATTAAGTATTAAGTAGCAGTACTTAACGGGCAGCGTTGCCTACTTAGCAGATCAAGGAAATATAAAAATCATCCCCCCGAACGGGAATTGAATCAACAGTCATTGCTTTTACAATCAGACACATCTTTTATATAGACACATATTTTTTTTAAATTATGTCCGATAGTTGTATGTTACGTCCCCACACTGGCCTGGGATCGCTTAGTCAGACTTCAGTTTGTTCAGTTTATTGCTGCAGATCTGGGACTTGTAATAACATAGGTAATATTAACAATGTAAAGACACTTTAAAATACATATATCAAAACAAATAATCTGTCGTTATTATGAAAATAAGAACTTTTTAATGCAATTATAATATTTAACACTCTTTTGTATACTGTTAAATTTTACGAATGAAAAACTGCTGCAAATAATAGTAATTGTAAATATAAATAATATATTAAAGGTGTGTAAACTGCAGCAAAACTGCCTCCATTTGTGAACGCTATGGTTCTTTTGGTAAGCGGATTCGATATCCACTAAGCACTAAATAAGCACGAATTATTTTACTTTTCCACGTTCTGGAAATACCGTCAGTATTTCCAGAACGTGTACTGTAAACGAGAACCCGGAAAGTGCCTTCACTTTTATATATGGCATAAAGAGTGAAGACGACAATAAGAAATAAACTTGTGTTGAAATTAAGTTCTTTTTGTATCCGTCACTTAATATTTTTATTTCAATAATTGTTTACTTAGTACAAATATTACATTCATATAGTAAAAAAAAAATTAAAATCTATATAGTTCATTACAATTGACACAAAATTTCAAAGCAATGATTCATGATTTTCAAAACAATCTTGTCACTGTTAATTCATAATAAAGCAATTAATAGATTTAGCTAACATTATTTTCAATTACAACATATAGGATATGACTAAATAAACAATGACGTATCGACGGCATACATCGACGGGCACATAATGTAATTTATACACAGCTCATCACGTGTCACCGCGTGTTACATAGTTTTAGTTTACAGAGATGCCTGGAAGCTGGATGACAGAATCCAATCTGCTGGTGCGCTAGGAAGTACTGTGGCCATGAGTTTTGGAGTTTGGCTTATATTATTTTTATTTAAGTATTTTATTATAAATTATAGCTTGGCAGGGTAGGCAAAGGGAACCGCTGGAACTATAGGAGGAACCTAGGGTTAAGACACTTCGTTCCCTGTTGCTAAAAAGCATGCCTTTTTCGAGGCATTGTGTGTTAAATGGCGGAGTTCAACGCCTCGCTTTGCCTAGTTGCCAGAGCGAAGAAAATGGAAATGGAAAAAACCATCTTCCCCAGATGGGAATCGAACCCACTAATCATGGCGTTTACAAGCAGGTGCTACGCCTCTGCGCCACGACGGTCCTCAAAGGTTTACATGATTAATATATTTTTGTGGGCCACCAGGCTGAATGTGGGTTCAAACCAAGAATAGGAATAACGAAGAAAATGAATTATAATTCCATGACATCAAGATAAAGCAAGGTGGTAATGTGTAACTAGTTTAATTAAAATTCAAGCAATTCAAACAGGAATGATAAACACGCATATAGCAGCGTTAGGTTACGTGATATATATTATACAGATGTGTGATTTGTACTGTTCTCCACTTTTGATTGTACTTAAAACATTCGTACAAGACACCGGGATGATTTTTTATGTAAAAGTAGCTTCATGATTCATCCTGAATTTGGCAGGATAGACAAAGAGAACAGAGTGTTTAGAAACTCTATCCCTCTCGTACTACATAATTTAAAGTCATTACCTTGAATGTTGGATTAGACACGTCAAGTCCTAACTAACTATCACAGAACGCTAATTATATAATCGTAATTTCTTCTAAATTCAAGTAAATTAACATTTTATAACTTTTGTTACTAGTAAATGTAATAGGTAACTATTTTTAAAACTTTAAAAGCCACAAATTTTAAAACCCTAATAGAAAAATATAATTCGGTGGTCTAAGTAATTTTATACTGAGTTTTCGTTCTGTACATTTTGACCAATTTGGCTTTGGTGTCAGTTCCTAGTGCGCTTTCTGTTACAACCACTTCATTTATTTTATTTTATACGTGGCAAAAGTAGTGATAGAAATAATAAAATCATTTCTTTTTCATATTTTCTAGAGAGATTTTCTCTAGTTCTTAGTTTAGAATATTTTTCTCATCTTTTATATAAATTTATTATTGCCAATAATATCATTCATCATAGTTATATTCGTCATATTAAAAATGGGAGCGTTTTAATTGCGCACACTTGGTGAAGCGAGTTTTGATTTAGAATTTTACTTTTGGCACTATTTTAAGAATCTTGAAAAGTTGAATTGATAAAAAATATAGCCGATGTTGGAACTTGAACAATTCTATTGATAATTGAATAAACAAATTCTATACGTTAGCCAATAGGATTTGTTTAAAAATATTTGTGCGAGTTTTGTCATTCCTAAAAAGCGTGAAGCTAATAAAGAGAACCGCATATGCACGAGGAACCCACTAATATCATTTATTATTATGGGTGTGAATGTAATTTAAAGAAATATGTATTTTTTAAATTCACCCATCTAGCGTATCCATTTTGGCTCAACTAAGTAAGACTAAGGAACTTCAACATAAAATTATAAGACAATCTAATGATGAAAGATACTTGGGCAAAAATGGACAATAAAATAACAAAAACGATAATTTCAAGTAAATAAGTGTTTCCTTCTAGAGATGTGTTGACTTCAATTTCATAACACGCAACATCTGAAAATTTGGAGTGTTGAAACACTCCTCTATTCAACAATCTCAATTTTTGTTCACTCCACTAAGTTCTCTCCGTCTTTGCTACATAAAAAAAACATAACCAAAACAAACATATGAATCCATAATCCTTTCAACATGCAACTCAATTCCAATTACACAACGATAAGTACATTCACAGTTCCGCTAAAATTATTCACATGTTTAAATTACAGCTAAATCCCGCTGTAATATAATAATATTATAAGCGCTACTAATCACCACTACAATCGGACCATTAGGCGCAAATCCCAACACCAATAGTATAGCAATATATAACAAACGTAAGTAATTAAATTTTCGTCATACATCATGGTCGCAATACACAAATGTCGATGTTTGACATTATTGAGAAGGCCAACTAGGTTTAGATAGTGGAAATTGTGTACAAGTTACGTTTAAAATACATTAATTAAATCAATTAACTCTATGAATTTGTATACGGTAGAATAAGGAGTGAGATATATAACAAATGAAATGAAAATTATTTATAGTTTGCCATAAGATTTCGGTGTGTACAAAACTATCGTGCATTTATTTCTAGAACGTTCTTCAAAGACTAATAGACTATAATAAGATATGGACTTTACGTATGGACCTTTTATATGGATTTTTCAAGCTATTCTCCATACAATGATGCCTCCCAGTTAATATATGGTATGTCTTTTTCATATTGAAGTCAAGTAGTTGTATTTAACACTAGCATTTATGTGCGACTTCCTCCTGTTATGAAACAAAATAACTAATTGTTATACATAATTTATTTTAACTGTTCATAGCAACCGTAACTTCGGTTTCAAATCGACATGACTAACTTAATATTAAATATAGTATAGCTTAGCCTATAGGCTTTTCAATAAATAGACTATTTATTCCATTAAAGACAGTAAATTTTATATATCTAAAAGCTCTTCTATTTTGTTAGCACACAATGGTATAGTATAGAGTATATATATTTAAATTCAACATGTGTAGTTAGATCAATTATAGCGTTGGATTCTGTTACTCAACACGCAATATCTTTGAATAGGATCAGGACAAAGTGAGATTTCAATTACTTCTGTGTCTTCTGATTTAATAGTAATTAGTTCCGTAATGCTCTTTTATTAGAAAGTAAATGTATAGAGCATCTTATCCATAAGTTAACGAATTGCTAAAATAACATAATAAGTTAAAGTATAGCATACTATTTCCATTCAGTAATATTTTTAAATAATTATACATACTATAATGAAAACAATATTTTATTGTCATCCTACATAGCTCTCGGTATTTGACAGTTTCAAAAAGGTTAACTAAACTGAGTTTGACTATTGAACGAACATGATTTTTTTTTGTTTAAGCCGAAGTAACAGTGCACACACAGCTGATGCTAAAGTTATATATGATTTAAATGTAAAACGGTGTAATAGGATCGAATACTAATAAAATATTGATATTTTTGCTAAATTTTATAAGGAAAATATTTACTTTAATTTTATAAACAAATATTTTGTTATATTAAAAAATACAATTGGCTGTAATTAGACGAGTTTTAAGAGCAGAACTACATTCATTTTTATAAATATGCTCATTACTTATATACGCTGCGTGATAATAAACGTGTAAATTTTTCCCACATAAATTCAATCTCGTGGGGATTCCTGAAAAATACTATATCTTTTTCCACAGCATCCTTATAAACATCAGCAGTTCAGGAGATTAGTCCGAACAAACAAAAAGACAGACAGACAAAATGAAATGTGAAAAAAAAAAACAGTTCTTTTTTTATTACAAACATATAATTGCTACGTTTAAGTCTCTACGCTCAACGTGCTATATTACTATGGGACTACACAATATATTTTTTGTGTTTAATGTAGGGTCACCCTATTTCATAATTAGTGTTACGTATTAAAGAAGTTAGACTTATCTTGTTTATATAGAAATGATTAGATGTGAAATATTATAAGATTAAAGTATAGTATCAGAAATATTATTGGTTATGAAAATATCTTACTAACTATATTATTTTTTCTCTTAGGCTATCTATATTTCTGTACTAAAATTAAACAAGTGAAGTATTTATTTCTTTGAATGCGCTTATCTCAGGATGTACTGGTTGAAATTCAATGTTTTAAATTAAATAACGATAATTGAATGATTGTAACCAAGGTAACTGGAGTGCTACTTTCGAGAGCTTCGAATATCATCAGATATATCTTTTAGTTATTTCCATTAGACTAAGGAGTGGATCTATGAGCTGCAGGTATAAATACCATGAATAGTCAACAACATTAATTTTATTAAAATTTAACGATATTTACAGATGACATTTTTTTTATAAAATATACCTTTTTTTTTTAAATACATTCAAAAGTTGTTTTATTTTTCATACAAATAAAAATTCTCAGAATTTATAGACTAGACGAAACATTGGACTACTATAACGTGTTCTAACTAAAGCAAAATGAACATATACTAAACAAAGATTTACATGATTATTCCGATAAAATAGATTTCTTCAATGATTTTTCTTTTTCTAAATAACTATAAGCTTCTTTTTCACTGCTGGGTAAATTATCTCGAAATATATTTCTGTAAATAAACTATTTATCTTGTTCATTAACGTATACGAACGTTCAGTAACGTCAATGAATCTAAATTACGTGCGGTATATGTATGACGGAGGTGGCTAAGACTAAGCGGTCACATAATGTATGCAGGACTACCGAAAACCATTTGAGTCTGATACATATTAAGTAGAGAACGATAAATACGAGAGTATATTTTGTATTTAGATTACTTGTTGGTTAGTATCGATACTTGTATATATATTTAGGTAGCTAACAGTAAAGTTAATAAGCTTAGAGATGAGAAATAATATCTTGTATGTATAGATTTTGGGCAAATATATTTTTTTTATGAGAATAGCAATGTTTGAATAGTTATTGTATCACAAGAGCATTTACGATGAAATTATCTTCAATTTTATTTATTTCACTACTAAAGATATTTTATGTTGATTTTTGCTTGAATTCGAATACTAAGCTCCATTAAATAGAAGCTTAACACTGCATTTCGTTTCTCTATACTGTTGTGATAGAATCTACAACTATCATGCTTACAGATATATGCTATTTATTGCGCGAAATGTGCGAGAAGAATAGCTTCTACCCTTTTCTCTCACTTACAGACATTGCGTCGTAAGCCTCTTGCTCTCTCTCTCTCTCTCTCTCTCTCTCTATCTATATATATATATATATATATATATATATATATATATATATATATATATATATATATATATATATATATATATATATATATGTATATATATATATATATATATATATATATATATATATATATATATATATATATATATATATATATATATATATATATATATATATATATATATATATTAAAAAGATGCTTAAGTTAATTTATATTGAGTTACAGTAAAGAACACTGCCATTCCGATCCGACCTTAATTTTAAATCAAATTGTCAGCAGAGAGGCTCTTAACTTAAGATATTATATCTTCAAGAATCACTGAATTGGTTTAGACTGGAACCTTATTTCGTGATCGCTAGAGCAATTAATTTGAAATATTTTTGATGCTTTTAAAATTTTTACTTAAATACGTAATACTTATAGCGTATAAGTTTTTGCGGGTAAATGGGCGGCTTATACTTCAAAATGGTGGAAATAGTTTTTGTATTTATATTCTGTACGTCTGTTTGTGTTTTTTGTGTGTTTGTACTGTTTTTAATAAGAACAACTTCTTATATAAGAAGAACCGTTTTATTGGAGCTAAGTAGCAGCTCCATATTGTGAACAAAATACTGGGCTAGTTGGTCACCTTACTTTGCTTAGTTGACTTATAGACCCAAAATATCGGTCAAGTACTACTCTCTCATCGAGTGTTACGTACTGTAACATTTATAATGAAATAGGTTTATGGTGTGGGGATCCCCATGATTAAGTGAGATTGATTTATTTTAGTATGTGTTCTTATAGCATCAATGGAAATAGCTAAGCACAGCTTGCTTACTAAGCTAATAGTACAATTTATAAGGTACAGCCTTGCGACAGACAGACAGGCAGTGGAGTATCCTGAAAATGAATATACTTACTAAACCAAATTCACAACTCGTTAATATTAAGGAATGTTCATATTTC
Organism: Dione vanillae; assembly: GCA_037178615.1. Taxonomy (NCBI): domain Eukaryota; kingdom Metazoa; phylum Arthropoda; class Insecta; order Lepidoptera; family Nymphalidae; genus Dione; species Dione vanillae. Next base: position 306,588 of record JAZFAU010000208.1, read on the forward strand.
TGCCACCATGCCATGTTTCTTAATTTACGCGGATTAACGCGGCTTTGAGTTCCGCTCAATGTCGCAAAATTGGGCGGTAAACAAAGAACGGAGTAACTTAACACTAGATTCCTTGTGTTTCTACTGAAACGATTAATACTTAGTCCATATATCAATAAAGATAACATGTTACTTAAATCACTTTTCAAACTCATTAAAGTATTAATTCTGATCAAAACATATACTATGTATATGTTATGTAACACGCTTTTTGTAAAATAAATAACTTATGTTCTCTTGATATAAAATTTACGTCAAAACTCAACTTCTGAACGCAACTCACTGCCTTTCATCCAGAGCAGGGCAAGACTATTTATTTTCTCGAGTAAGAAATAACGCTTGAACCATCTCGTTCAGTCAGAAGATATTCTGCTTCGCCACGACATTGTTTTATAGTAATCTAAACAAAAAAAACACCCAAAAATGATTAGTAAATACTGAAAACTATTCTAGGAAAGTTTCCGCCTGATTGATATGTGGTACCCAACTACAGTGATCAGAAATGATTTACAGCAAACACCGATCGGCCAAAACATCAGTAGTTAAGCTGTGGATATTGCCTTGTCAGTGTGTCAGCGGGATATTACGTTTGAAGTACCTACAATGTGTACACTCGTTCGTTAATGTGGTCAAGGGAAAATTGTTCCTATTCGGTTAGAATAAAGGCCAAAATTGTACTTGTCAATTAATATCGAATTGCCAATAAACAGCTGGTTAAGAATGATTTGTCAGGATTAGTTGTGGATTGTTTGTATTTGGTTCTTTAATTGTTCTTTTTATTTGTTTTCTATTTACTATTCATGTGTTTGGACACCAACTTGTGGGTCACAACACTTTTCTTTTTTGATAAAATTGATATGTCCTGTAAAACTAGGATTTTGCGATTAATGTTATTTATTAAAACCCAAAAGACTTGTGTAAAATAATAGAAAAAGTAAAAAAAATACTAAAAATACTTATTTCACAATTATCGGATGACTTTGACGAATTGTCAAATTCTATTACAATAGATTCTAATCTATTACAATAGATTCATTTTTGACATTTAGCTAAATGAACTCGATGAACTTATACCATGACATACCTTATAATCTAAGTAACAGAGGAGGTTCTTCATTAAAATTACAATTAAAAATGACTGACTAAATAAATATTTAAAAAAAAGAAAATATTTGGGATCCATCCTTAATATAATATAATTATATATGCCTAAGAACCCCTGTAAAATTGAATAGGTCATTAAATAAAGGAAGCAAGAAAAAAAGGTGGATCATCGTAGCGCAGAGGCGTAGTGTCTGCCTGAAAACACGACAGTTTGTGGGTTCAATTCCCACTCGCTAAAGACGAATTTATCTATTTCCATTTGCTTCGCTCTGGCAACTAGGCAAATTGCGGCGTTGAGTTCCTTCACTCAACACGCAATGCCTCGAAAAAGGCGGAAAGCGGGGACGGAGAAAGCAGGAATTCAGCAACAGAGTGTTGATCGAAATTAAACTAAAAGTTCCCGGCGACAACCAAAAGACGCCCTTCAAATATGCAACATTTATATGTACAATTAATAACCAACTACATAATTATATAATTTTAGTTGTATCTTAATATTTACGTAGTTTATCTATTGATGATTTACTATTATATATACATATGTACCTATGTGATTATTATACGTAATATTAGTTGAATTTAATCGAATTATGATTTTAAATGGTTTGTCAATTGATTATTACAGAGAGTAAATACACAAATAAACTTGTGCCACTAATATTTTGCTTCTATTGTTAGACATAATAAATGCTTAAAACTTTTATTGTTATTTTTAATGTTTTATTATTTTTTTGTAATATATTTCATATTTCATTATTTCATTATTTTTTGCCGTCCCCACGACGGTCCCCAGAGGTCTGGCTGTAACGCGATGCGGCGAAACGCCTCGAAATGCGGCGGAAAGTGTGAACGGAGAAAGCCTGCTTTCTCCGTTCATAGAGACTAGCAACAGAGTGTCTTAACACTACGTTGGTATGGTTCCTGCAGTTCCCTCTGCCTAGGGTAGGCAGAGGAAACTGCGATAGCCATGTGAGGATAAAGCGTGAAGCTAAAAATTATAATAGTTATATTATATAGGTGAACCTGTAATTGGATGAGCTATGTTCAATCAAAGGATTTTGTCGGCTTCATATAGTGCAACACTGTGTTTTCCAAATTTACTTCACCCAATCCAACGAGTAGTAAAATTTAAAGCCTTGACCAAAAAATATAAAAAAAAATAAAAAACATAATACTATTATAGTTATTTTATGTCAACACAATCTCTCTAAAATACCCATATTGTTTTTCACTCTCCATCTCCATTTAGGAGAAAACAAGTATTGTTAAGTTTTTTTTTTTCAGAATTTATCTTAATTTTGTGGAGAACTACGACACTGTATATTTAAATTTTCGCCCAAAATAGGCTACAAGTTCATTTTAACATGCATTTTTTGCGTAAAAAAGTGTGTAACTGATTTTTTGTTTCCTTTTGATTATGATTAATAAATGAATTAATTAAAACCATTTTCATCGTGGTTAGGGGCAGAGGAGATTTTTGGGATTTCTAAAAATATTTATAAATTCTTACCGAGTATATCCTTTCGAGCCTTTGTAAGCCGACGTGACGTGCGGTGACGACGGCGGCCATCCGATGAATTTTAATAAAATTATATTTTACGAACTTCGGATATGTAGGCTTAATTAAAATACTGTACGGTTTAACAATGCCGTAGTCAAAGGTAAGCCTGGTCTGGTTAATAAATATTTAACAATATTTTAAGAATTACAGGATCATATTAAAAACAGCATTTCGTTTAGTATGGAAAAATTATAATAATTCGTTGTAATCTCATATTGATTTTTTACATTATCATATATATGTCTTTTCAGACATCAGATCTCCACCACAATGTGGGTCGGTACGCTGTAATAGTGGGTTCAAATATATTTCGGAGGAGTATGTCATAGACATTCCGTTTTATTTTAAATTTTCTAATCTAATTACAATTTAGGTTGAATTTTATCATTCTGTAGCCAATGCTAAAGCAGGTACAATGAAAAAAACTTTTCTTTGCTTTATCACTTGAAACTGATTAAAAATTTACCCCCTTCAAAGGAAATAAAACACGTGAAAGTTAAACTTAAGTACAAACATACAGCTCCAATTCTAAATACAGTAAGAGAGAAGGTATGAAAATTTTCCTGAAAATAGTAAAAAATAATAATAAAACATACAAAAACACAAAAAGTGGTTGAAACGAATTATAATGGAGTTTTACTTTTCATTGCAATTTAGTTTACGCGACCCAAGCTGTTGAATGTGGCGTACAATTACGGGAAAATTTTAGCACGTGCTCCTTACGTGACTGGGCAGTATGAAACTGACGTATCATGTATTAAACTCTACGTATATTTACTATATAAGCGACGTATAGGGTACTGTTGTCATAATTAATGAAGGAAATCGTCCATTTATTCAGAATTAAATGTAATTATTATAGGTTAGTGTCTTTGTTCAGTGGAGACGGCCTTATCGACTGGGCGGCGCCGGTCGCGCGCGCTCGGCCGCGTTCGGCGTCGCGACGCTCGCTCTCTCTCGACAGGCTTCGGCGGCGCTCGGAACTTAAGGGCTGCTTATCGTTTTTTTCAGTAGACGCGCTATTTTTCAGCTAGATAAATGTAGATATGAAAATTTTACATGAAATGAAAATAAAATGGTTTTTTTTATATTATTTTTTGGGAGCTGCACGATGCTTTTATATTTAGGAGACTGTTAACTCGTGATTTTGAATGTAACGGCATATAACAAGTAAGTAAGTTTATTATAATATTTTAAAATATTTTTTGGAAATTATAGTGCTGAAAGGCTTGCGTGTAAGTTGGCGTAGCGACAACCCTTTGCGGGTCTCGGGACACATGGCGGTAGGGCGGCGCGGGTGTGGGGGGAGCGGCGGGGCAGCGCGCGCCCGGGCCGCCCCTCCTCAGTGGCGGCTTGCAGTGCCGAACGCGCGTGTCGTGCGACGCTCGCGGCCCCGCATCGAACGCCTCATTTAGCAAGCGACGCCGCACTCGGCGGAGGCAGCGGCCCGGCCGACGCACAGCCGGGCCGGCCCGACCTCGCCCGCGCGACCGCATGTGACCAACACCCGAACAAAATGCACGCGACCGCTGTTTACGTTAACGCTAGTTGATAACCGGGAGGCCGACGCTGGCATGCTAATGTGAGTATCCGAATCGATAGCGATTCCGAATATAAAATGTAAAATGAGACGTAGCCGAGCGGCTCGAGCGATGCGAGCGATACGTCTCCTGCAATGCGACAGAACGCGTGCCGATGTTCCCATACATAATTGAGGTCCGTAGAGGTCCGGCGCGCGTTCCGGCGTTCGCTCTGTTTTGTTGGTGATTTGTGGAAATTTTCGACAGTCGGACTGTTCGACGTGGCGTTACGTGGATCACGAGGCGGCCGGTGTGGTCGCGGGGAGTACACGCGCGAGCAGTGGACGCGCGGGCTGGCGACTTGGCGCCATGCGGTAGCGCGGTGGCGCGGCCGAGCGGCGGGCGAGCACTCGTGCGCTCTCGGCTATGTGCACCCTTTGCGCTACATTGTAAGTACAGATGTTTATTCAACGTGTCCATAAATATCTATACAAGTTCAAAATAAACACGTTTTATGTGTAAAATCAATTATAATAATTAAAAAATCGACATAATGAAAAGTATTTTTTTTGATATTTTTAGATACAAAAAACAACCATAAAAATACATGTAATAGAATATAATTATATATATCTATTTCTTGAGTGTATCTGAAATTGATAGCTGTCAGCTGAAAGAATGCCAATTGAATGTTCGTTATTTGTGTTGTGAAACCAACAAGAAAGCCGCTTTGAGTCGTATTTAAACAAATAATTTATGTTATACTTTTATAAACAACTTGTTTGAGATGTAAATTTCACCACAAAAATCCATCCAAAAATCTTATTAAAAGTAAAATAATTACATTTCCGTTTTCATCACGGCCATACAATGCATGTACGACACAGACCAGCCAAAATACATTCAAAACTAATAAAACCAGACCCACATTATTAATAGTACGGCAACATACAATACTACGGCAGATCATCTTTAATACTTGTAAATGGAAAATACTCGAGTACAACGCCCTACAAATTATGCAAGGCTCATTAATTACGCTCTTGTAAGCACACTACAATATTTTCCTTAAAGCTTTTCATGGTTCAGTCTGAAGTATTATAACATAACCAACAATCGAAATGAAAATAAACTAATTGAAAATTGTATGTATGTAAGTACTTCAAGTAGTAGTACAATATATTTATCAAAGCATTTAATGTTTAATAAAAGCTTCTTGTAATATTTATATATAAAAATTATTAATTATTCTAATATCCAATATGATTCTAATAAGAAATCTATGAAATATGAGGAAAACATAATATTTAGTGTTTCAAAGTAACTAAGTAACTTATTGTACCTTGAGCATGAGTCCAAAACACGTAATTTTTAAAAAAATTGCACGTCAAGTGGTGAATAGAGTGTTAGTGTTAAGCTAACACTATCCCAATTAATAGAATTTCCTCTGATTACCTCGTTACGTACCGGATATTGTGATTATTTTATTACTTTAATGTAAATATATATGTTATATATTACTATACTATCTTTTACAATTATTACATATTACTTTAGACAAGTGAAAAAAAAAGAGTTGTATATTATGACACATTACAAGCAGCAAAGTTTTAACCAGATGTAGCCATTAACATTTAAATTACCAACGTCTTTTGAAAGAGACTATAGGCTGTCTCGATAAATGGCCTATCCAAACTATTATTCAGTTCTAATAATTAGTTCCTGAGGTTAACACGTTAATTCATACATACTCGTCGGTTTTATAATATCAATATAGACGAACAAACAAATTAATATATTACTTGTTACATTATACACGTATTAATATAGTAATCAAAACAAGACATAGATCTAAGTTTCTCCAAATACTAATCTAGGCTACAAGTTAATTTATATGCTAATTAATCGGGCCTTGTTGTCGGTTTCTTGATTTCGATCAAGAAACTTCTACGGGAGAATCTGGAGTTTATATAGTTTTAAAATGCGAGCGTATTTAAAAAAATGTAAGTGTAGTTTCACGCGTTTTCCCGCTGGTAGCAGGGTACGCAGAGGGAACCGTAGGAACCGTGTAACCGTAGGAACCGTTAACCTAGTGTTAAGATTCTCCGTTCCCTTCTTTCCGCCTTTCAAGTTTATGGCATTACGTGTTGGGTAAAATGAAACGATCCATCTTCCCCAAGTGGAAATTGAACCTACAAAACGTCGCGTTTACAGGCAGACGCTACGCCTCTACGCCACAACGGTCCTCTTTTACGGTATTTCATCATATTTTTATATTATACAATCATTAAGTTATTGAATTTAATTTTGAATTAGAAATTTGATGAATGTATATATTGTATTTAATAAACGTAATATAATATATTATTTAAATAAAAATAAATAGAAACCAAAAACCACTTCAATTAATACATAAAACTAAGTAGAAACATGTGTAATGCTGGATGAATGCATACGGGTAACGCAATGGTGATCGTAGGTTATCGTTAGTAGAGGTCTATGTCTAAAATTTTATAGTAAATATCAATGTTTTTAAGCAAATTACACGTGAAAATGTATATTCCAAACCTTTTGTGGACCTCAATGAAAATTAATGAAATATATTACAAATACACTATATACAGCTATATGTATGTTAACATATTAATATATTAAAAAAACACATAATATATATGAATATCGATTATTAAAAAAAAATTCTATATTTCGATTCATGAAAAAGGATATAGGGGCTAAGTGCTCAAGACTTGCAGAAACGGCTACAGCAAACATATACTAACACCCCCGCTTTATGTCACCCGCATCGTATTCAATCGAAGATTAAACATTACTTCCCCGGTTTGGTAATAGTTGAATCGCTTTATAATTTATTTTCTTTTTATAATTTAAAAAAAAAATACTTAGAAAATTTGTTCTTTGCCTGAATTTTTACGTTTTTTTACTAAAATGATTTAAGAAAACATATATTTAAGACGTATAAATTGATTTATTAACTATTTTTTTTAAATATAGATGAAGTTGCAAAGATGTCTACATCCACTATAGCCTATCTCATTTAATAATATTAAATAATGTAGAGGCCATCGCGCCACAGTAGGATACCCATGGGAGAAAATTATTTTAATTTCTCGCTCTGGTATAACGAAACGAGGCGTTGAACGTCTCTCGTCATGCATTATGTGGATGTGGATGAAAAGAGGAGAACGGAGTGTTCTAATGCTTACACTTTCGCTGTCTCTAAACTTTTCAAAGTACAAAAACTTGAAAAAAAAATCATCCTTACTTGTTATATACTTTCAAATAACTAATGGTTAATGGTTTATTTAATATACATAGATACGCATTCTATACATGGCTTATTTATTAATGTTTTTATGAATACGGTGATTAAAAATTGCTGTAAACTTGTAAGGAATATATGTAGAAATATATTCAGTTTCAGTTATATGGCAATATATATTGTGCGTCGGTTGTGGACGTTAAAAAATAAAAAATATTAACGTACCTGCATGCAATAAATAGTCTTTCTAAATGTACTAACAAATTATATTTTTCATTTCGTGTCAAGAAGCTAATGCGTGTCATTGATATTCTTTTTCTTCTAATATTAATTTTTTATAGTTATATTTTAATCCATGAGTCTTAAACGGTGGGACAATGTTCATTAATTTTTACTTCCATTCTGTTACAAAAAGAACTGAAGCGTTGAGTTCCGCCACTGAATTTCTCGAAGCTTGAAAGTGAAAAATAATGTCTATACACTACACGCCAATGACTACCCAATTTAAAGTTAGAAAAATGTATTTTATTTTTGAAAATAATAATATATGTAATATTTGATCAATATACTTTTACCTAAGTAATAACTATATTTATTTTAAATAAAACAATTTAAACGGATTTATCGCGTATATTAACATTTTTTTGTGAAACCCGACGTTTTAAACACTTTGCAGTAGTCCATGGTCACGGGTAGACCCGGTAGGGTAATTAATATACGCGATAAGTCTGTTTAAATTCTTTTATTTAAAATGTACAAAAAATCGTGAAAATCAAAGAACTAATTATATTTATTTCATTAAATCAGTAATAGATTCTTCTTCTTCTCTTTGATTGCTGCATTTCGTGGCAGTTGAGCAAAATTCACTTCGCCAATATCACAGTAAAAAGAGATATCATTACACAATTTAATAGATACTTTCGGTCCTTTTGCCTATCCTTGTCCCATTTTTTCAATATAGAAAGAGAAATTAGTGTCAAAATTATGAGCCTTGAGTCGTGAAGTTCAACGCCGTGCTATGTATTTCCTATACAAATGTAAGCACTAAATATTATATTATAAGGAAAGCATGTAAATAAACTCTAGTATTTCTAATTCAGAATAAAGCCTCTTATGAACTTCCCTAACATAAACCTTTAGATTCCACTAAAACTTTGATGTTTGATCATAAAATAGGTATTTATTTGGTACGCGCGCATACAAAACTGCTTTGAATAAAATTTTAGTTACAAATATAAGGTTGGTATTAAGCTGAAAAGCTCCTCTTGTAAATGGATGTAAATGGGTTGTTTTGTATGTTTTATATTAGTACATAAACATAGTATATGTACTTACCAAGTGTTCATATGATAGAGTTTTTATTAAAATACAACATATAGCATAAGGCTAACAGATTATTCAATCTTCTTTTAATTTTGAAGCATTTCTCGTGTTATGATCTCATATACTAGCTTGAACCTGTGGTTCCGTAAAATAAAATTAATTAATTTGAAGTCGTACATGACATATGCCACTTCAAATGTCTGATGCAGCTCCAACCACATTTACGGTTGACAGTACGGTGTTATATAGATATCGTCAAGCCATTACAATAAGTAGTTTCTGAGATCAGCACGTTCAAATCAATCAAACTATTTAGTTTTATAATACCAATAAAATTTATGATATACGGAAAGTAGAATGAGAAGAAGTTAACTAGAATATCTAGATATTAGAATTTCCCATTTAGTTGAATTACAGACATTGCGTGTTAAGAGGCGGAACTTAACCGCAAAGTTTTGTTTTATAAGAACAAAGTACTGAAAACATCTCATATATAAATGTTTCTTTGAAATCACATTGAACCAACCACCATCGAACTACAATCAATCGCTATCCCCCTGTGCCACTATACCATCATTATAAAAGAAAAATAATTGCAAAAATATAAATGAAAATGTATTTTTAATGGGAAAGCAAGACACTTAACGTCAGGCAAACAAATAAAGCTTAAGCAGAAAAATAATAATATACTCATGTTACGGAAAATCAATATAGAACTCATTTATTTTAATGGTAACATCGGTTGAGTAGCTCATAAAATTATTAAGGTCGTATACCAAACATGACTGGTATGTATACACATGTCCGCTATGGCATAGTCGTAGGATATCGGATTGTAAACGCTAGGTTGTGATTTTGTTCTCTTAGTGCATAATCCATTATACTATACAAATTATTTGTATATCTCCTCTTTAGTAAGAGAGCGCGGTGTTGAGTTACGCTACTTATACGCAACGTCTCGAAAATTGGGCAAAAATAACAATGTGCTTGTGTTTCAAAGTGATTTTCTATGCATTTTTATTTCATATACAATGATCTTATAATCGTTTTTTATTTTCACACCAAAAGACGCTATATTTTTTTTAGTTTCACGCATTGTCCCCCGCAAGGCTGTCAAAGCCCCCGCAGGGTCCACAACGCCATGTTAATGTGTTAGAAATCATTCGTAAAGAAGAGCGCAGAGATATATGACAATCAGTAGAGTGCATTAAAGCTCGCTTAAATATGCAGTACAATAATTCTTATTCGATTTTAGAATCGGCTTTTAATTGGTACTCTCATTATGAGAAATATAAGAGAATGTTAAGTTATTGCTAAATTATTAAAAATTACACTTCGAGAGATAACCTTATACTTATTCTTTAATTTGATGTTATAGGTTTCGTACATAAAAATATTGTAAATATAGAAATATGTATGCAGAATAGGTGAGAAAACCTAGTATTAAGTAAATCAGTTAACTATTTTTTTAATTTAATGCCCATTTGTATGCAGTAACTAAAAATAACAATATTTTAAAATACAAAAGATATAAAATTATATTGTCATAGACGTAATACATTTTTATTATTTAAAAAATAAATAAATCACCTTAAATAAAACTTCAAATATAGCTATTATGCGAGACTGTGTACAGTGTTCTAATGAAAAATGAAAAAAAATATGTCCATCCCTAGAGAACCGCTCTTATTTTTATGGTAAGGTTGTTTAAAATATAGCTGCGCGTAGGTGTCAGTTCTCATCACTATGCCTTTGTTTAGTTTTTATGATACAAGAAAAAAGTATTGATAATCTGAAAATAAAAAAATGATTAATGTTAGTAATTATCTACCTAGAGACGGAAATTTCTTGGAGAAAAGTGTGTTATTGCTTCACCTGTAATGAGTAGTATCGAGAGTATGGCATTAAAAGGTTTCACAAAGCACAGATTTTTGAATTGAATGAAATCGATTCCGTATTTTTTCAGTTTATTTCATACAAACAAACATAAAAATCTATCTTCTTTATACTATTAGTTCAGAGAAAAAAGTATGATGAAGATTAGGTGGAATATTTCACTCTTGAAATCTTGACGCTAGGTCCTGTCTGATTATTCTGCAATCTGCAAGTATATATGAAATGCGATGCTAAAAAAAATAACCTATAGTAACTAGTTTTAAATTGAAAAATTTAAAGACTAGCTACAAAATCTAATGATATATACGAATTTCCTGAAGAAATATAAATACACATATACAAAAACGATTCTCTTATTATACATAATTAACCCATATATAATATAACTATAATAAAAATAATTACGATTTTTATATTTAAACATAATTTTTATTTAAAAGTAAACATTACATACAACTTTTAAGACGACCAGTCGAATAGTGAACTGCGACGTCGTTTAGATGCACGATCTTTTGATATTCAAAGCATCTAGGCCACAAGTCTCTTAAGAACGATTCTATAGCCATTTCTTTCCAAAATTTTCCACTTGCTCACTATAAACTTGTTATAGAGACGAAAATATTGTCTGATTCAGTTTTTTTTTGAATATTTCTCGTAATCTAACACTTTACGTTTTTTCAGTGCTTAAAGAAAGAAGCGTGTGTCTCTGAAAGGAGGACGCGCTATGGAAGCAATTATGACATAGTTCCTAAAAGTTGAGATATACTGAATGTGGAACGTTTAGGTACACTTTGTATGTATGTTACATGAAATTTGTGAACGTTCAACGTGCATCGTGCGCGAGTCTCTTAGGAAAAGTTGAATTTTGTACAGTTTTATATGTCAGTAACCTAACACAGTGTCAGTGGAAACGAAATATTTTATGCTTTTTACTTTATTCACTTTCTTATACATTCAAAGAGAACATTGTAGACATATGGATGGATAGGATGGATATGTTGGGATGTATATATATATATATATTTAGATTCATTTAGTAGGGTAGGCAAAGACATCCACGACGACTTCCACTTAATTTTCATGATATTACATGTCCAATAATGCATTTATGAAATTTACATAACATAAGTACGTTATATGTATTATATACAAGTATATATATAATACACAAGTCAAGTGATATTATTAAAAACACTAATTCAATTAGACCGCGCCGTCAATCTAATGTAGTCAAGTAGCTTACGTTAATATCATCAGTATAAAAGTTCACGGAGACAGGTAAAAACTCGCCCTCCAATTATAAAGTAATTTATTCCAATTTTCAGAACCATCAGAGATTATTATGTAAGAACGACATCAAAATGATAATAAGTTCCTAATTTCGGGACAATCATCCTAAATATTTTAAATTATACATTTGCGTAATTGTGTTAGGCATGTTACAGAGTTAATGTCATATATATATATATATATATATATATATATATATATATATATATATATATATATATATATATATATATATATATATATATATATATATATATATATATATATATATATATATATATATATATATATATATATATATATATATATATATATATAAATTAAAGTATCATAGCTAATTAGAACAGCTTGTGATTATAAGCACGTTGATTGTGGGTTCTATATCTACTCGGAAAAATTAATTAGTGTCAAATATCTTTATTACAGTAAGATCGCAGGCATTACTTAATTTATGAATATTATGAATTTTACGGAATAGACACTCTGTGTGTTCTGAAGCTTGGCTAGGTGTCTCGTTTATAGGTAGCTGATATCTTTGTTAAATTCGCACTGATTTCTATATATGTCATATAAAATATTATTCAATATGGATATTTTATATTAACATACTCCCATTCTTTTATTTCGTATTTCATAAAGAAATGACTGTAATTTTCTTACAATCGAATCTTCAACTTAATATATGTTTGTAAAAATTTAATATAGTGTTCATTTTAATTTATTCACCTTTTGTGGACAACTACACCAATTTTAAGGGCAAAACATTACCGCAGACACAATTAAAATTTTTACTATGCTCCCCATATACAAATCATACAAAATGTTTAAAACAACACATTAATAGTCATGCAACTAATTCGTATGAATATAACTTTCATCCGTTGGTATTTAATTACGCCCTAATGTTCATAGCTATTTTCATTTTAGTTTTGACTTACATTCTCAAATTCCTATCATGCATTTCATTGGATTTCAATATAGAAGTCGTCATTATCGTTATTTGATGTTTCCAAATAACATAAAAGAATACTTTTACTTGTTTTTTTTTTTACAAAATTCAATTGAAAATTCAATAAACTTGAAGTGATTTTCTATATATATATATATATATATATATATATATATATATATATATATATATATATATATATATATATATATATATATATATATATATATATATATATATATATATATATATATATATAAATACAAATGAAATAAATAATATTCCCAAAGTATTTGTAAAAATTTAATATAGTGTTCATTTTAATTTATTCACCTTTTGTGGACAACTACACCAATTTTAAGGGCAAAACATTACCGCAGACACAATTAAAATTTTTACTATGCTCCCCATATACAAATCATACAAAATGTTTAAAACAACACATTAATAGTCATGCAACTAATTCGTATGAATATAACTTTCATCCGTTGGTATTTAATTACGCCCTAATGTTCATAGCTATTTTCATTTTAGTTTTGACTTACATTCTCAAATTCCTATCATGCATTTCATTGGATTTCAATATAGAAGTCGTCATTATCGTTATTTGATGTTTCCAAATAACATAAAAGAATACTTTTACTTGTTTTTTTTTTTACAAAATTCAATTGAAAATTCAATAAACTTGAAGTGATTTTCTATATATATATATATATATATATATATATATATATATATATATATATATATATATATATATATATATATATATATATATATATATATATATATATATATATATATATATATATATATATATATATATACATATACATATATATATATATATATATATATATATATATATATATATATATATATATATATATATATATATATATATATATATATATATATATATATATATATATATATATATATATATATATATATATATATATATATATATATATATATATATATATATATATATATATATATATATATATATATATATATATATATATATATATATATATAAATACAAATGAAATAAATAATATTCCCAAAGATCTATAAATCGATTTAAAATTATGTCATTTCAATCAAATTAACACAGGATATATTCGTTACCCGCGAGCATGCTTCTCCTACAGCGCCTCAGCATTATCCGGAAATCGTCAACCTCTAACGGATGTATCGTCAGACGGTGCCACAAATTGCTTTATGAGATTTGAATCGAATCGAATCGAATCGATTAATCGGTGGTGCGTTATTGTACTGTTGTAATTTTGTATTCATCTATTTTTCTAATAATCTGGTGGAATATTTTTGTTAATGGTTATGTTACAAAATCGTATTTTTTTATTAAAAATTTCTTAGATTTTTGAGAATGAATGAATGAATGAATTCTAAATTGTTTTTTAGCCTCACGCTTTATCCCGCAGATGGTAGGGTAGGCAAGGGATCTGCAGAAACTATAGGAACCTAGTGTTAAGACACTCCGTCCCCGCTTTTCGCCCTTTTCGAGCCATTGCGTTGAGTGGCCGAATTCAACGCCGCGCCTTGCCTAGTTACCAGAGCGAAGAAAATGAAAATAGAAAAATCCATTTTCTCCGAATGAGAATCAAATCCAGAAACCGTCGCCTTACAGCCAGACGTTGCGCCTCGTCACGCCACGTTAGTCCTCAAAATTAATAAAGGAAAAAAAATGTAATCCAAAATTAATAAAGGAAAAAGTCCAAAAATCGGTAATATGCAAGCCTGTTATGGACAATAACTAATTTATATTTGTACTCAATTTCATACAAGATTAGTGTGTACGGCCGCAAATTAAAGTTTGTCAACACTTATAAGTTGTTTCATTTATGAAATTTGTGAAATTGTACAATTTGAGAAATGTGAACTACAAATAAATAATTTATTTGTATAACACAAAAATAATCAATGCTCTGTATTTGTTTCCATATAGAATAAGTGGATACAAATATAAGTTCGTCATTTTTATTACTTGTCGTTTCCTCAGCAACCTTCAATTATGATATTGGCACGAATAACAAAACTTTTCAACTTTCATAATTCTACGTCAACGGTAAAATATAAACGAATCAAAACCTTTATATCTTTTCCTTTAATTTTTATACCTTCACACTTTATCCTGTGGGAACCTAAAGCTTTAATTTAGTTTAAATTTAATCTATTTATATACACTGATGCACAGTAGTAGGATATTTGATTTCTACGCGTTCTTGAGAAATATATTCTAGACAGGAGGACGGATATATAGACAAATAGACAACAAAATACTCCAAGGCTTCCATTCTTTTCTATTGAAACATGGTACACTAAAAGAAGATACAATTACGTATATTAGTTCTTTGTCTCTTAGTCGAAACCTAAAATATTTTAGAGTACAAAATATTTATATATAGCTTCCCCTGAACCAAGACGAATCAAATAGAATATTCGATACACATGTATACAATATTTTTTTGAACGAAAACAAAATAATATAAGTCTTTTATTTACTTTAATTCGATTCAAAAATATTTTTGAATATAAAAAAAAAACGAATATTTATACATATTACATAATAACGGTTGGTTAGACCTGAGTCAGTGTTTCTACTTCATCGCACAAAAGGCGCCATGGCGTGGTGATGTGATCAGCTAAATTCACTTACGTAGATTCGTTTTTACACTTCAATTCGTTTACATATATATACATGTGTATATATTACTTTTATGTTTTTATTTCTTTTAATATTTTTGGCTGTAACTAGACAAAAAATTAAATTTTTAGTAATAATAAAATTTTGTTTTAAATACTACCAACCATCGATTTAGCATCAATTATTGTTATTACAAGTGGGTTCAATACATTTGTTAATTTCTACTATATAAATAAAATTCTTAAAAATGAAAAAATATAATGATTGAATAAGAAAAAAA